>CACVBM020000776.1:0-142685 GCA_902728155.2 Microthlaspi erraticum
TGTAGATGAATGATGATTGTGCTTACCCTGTAGAGTGTCCTCCAAGCTTCCTCTGGATGAGAGATTGTAAACGGAGATTAGGTCATTGTTCCGGACACAGACACCGATCAAAGGAGAGATGTTTTGGTGACTCAATGAAGAGATTATGCTCACTTCATGAACAAAATCCTTCACTGCTTCTTTTACAGATGATTTCAAGATCTTCACTGCCACAGCTTTGCCGTCTTCAAGAAACCCTTTGTAAACTTCGTTACATCCTCCTTTTCCGATCAGATTCTCTATATTCGGAAAAAACCAAGAATCCAATGAAAAGAATGTAGCTGAGAACACACACACACACACGCACACAGAAAAAAACAGAGTAGTTAGTTAGTACCTGAAGAGAAATCTGAAGTTGCTGCCTTAAGAACATCGTAGCTAAACCATCTGTCTATTTCCTTTAGTATGTCTTTAAGTTGTTTATCGCAAAAGCTCAGATTCGGATGATGTGGAAACCGTTCAGGCAAGTTCATGACCCAATTGACAACTGATATTTTCCGAGTCTGATGTTGAACTACTGGAGTAACCAAAGTGGTTGATCTTAGCAATGGCCAACCTGGTTTCTGATCTATAACCTCTACTGATGGAAGAGAGAGAGATCTTCCTGAAACCTTCCTCTTCTCTTGGCATGTTGATTCTTTGGATGTCAATTCGCTATCTTTGTCTGAAAATCCATCAGAAAGTTCAGAACTTGGTGTTGAAATCATTTTTTGAGCTGCAAGAAGTATCAAAACCAATTTCTTGTCAACAGATTCGAGTTTTGAAGAATGTTTTATAAAGACTTTATATATAGATTCAACGAACCAAGTGGTAGTTGGTAATGGTTGGAACGTCTAAAGACTATATTTCCTCTGTGGATGGCCACAACATCAGTTGTTGGAGGAAGCTCTTTTGCGCAGCCTTCAGCTATTTTTAGACTAATAAAAAAAAATTAATTATCTAAAATCAGCAAAGAGAATATCCAGAATGGGGTTAGTTTGCTAGATAGCCAAAAAAGTTAGCAAGATTATTTCCAAAATAATATCATTGACAAAATTGTGGCTACCTTAAAGCAATCCTGAAATCATTCTTATTTCTTTACATTTTACCAACAAATTTTGGCTACCTTAGCAAATTAACTCTATTGTTTAGATTTCGAATGTTTAGTAGATATGCTCACCTTAATTTTCTTTGATGTTTAACTCCAAGAATAATGGAATTAGCATTGTATCTCTTTGCTTCTTTAACTAAAGTTTCTTGAGCTGAATTTCCCTTCAAAACTTCTCCTTTGAGCTCAATCTGTTATGAAAAATCGATTTTTCTCTGTTACCCATTGCTCAAAATCGTGTCTTTATGTGGATGTGAAGCAGAAGAAAAAGATCTATAGATACCTTCTTTGTTGAGCAGAATTCACTGTAAAAGTCTAGGTACCGATCCAACGATGACTTGCTCTTCAAGGCACGATCTGTACCAGATCACTCAGAATTAGATTTTGTAAATCACAAACTAAACAAAAAATAAACTTAATTAGCAAGGAGGAGAAGAAGAAGAATAACTTACGAGAAGTAGAGCAAACATGAACAACAACAACACAATCTCCATGTGCTGCAACTTCTTCAAGTGCCCATTTCAAGATCTTTTTGCCACTATCATCGATTTTAATCCCAACCAATACAATATTCCTCTTCTTCACATTCACATTATCCACTTTTCTGTTTTTCTCCACCGCCATTTTTTGTTCTCTCTCGCGGTTCTTTTCTTTTACTAATACAAAATGCAATTGCAGATGAATCAATGGCTTAGTCGATACTGAATAAATTAAGAAAAAATATTATACTTTATATTTGTTCTTTAAATAATCATTTCTGTAGGGAAGTTGAAAGCTAGAAAAGTCAGAAACTTGATGTTGCAACTACTATTAGATACAAACAAACAGAAACTCCAGAGTAGAGAAAGAGAGAGACACTTGAAAATTCAAAGAGCATTTAAAGGTAATAAAAATAAGCAAGTTGGATTTTAAGAAGATACACGATGAGCATTAGGAGACAACATAGTATCACCTAAATACTCTGTATTTAATATTAAATTTTGTCTTCAATACAGAAATAAATTGATAGTTTTGCTGCCATGTGCCATCAGCATTTTTACCTGCTTCTGCCACGACTCATAAAACCAGATAGACTGACCCAAAATAAAATCATAAAATAAGAAGAAGAAGAAGAAAACTTACATTAAAGGTCTTGATTTTTCTTTTCTTTCTTTTTTTGTGATAATTGAGGGACCTGATATTTTCTTAAAGGTAAATGCTGATCTTCTTCTCTTATACTCTTCTAAGGAAAATAAAGAAGATTGGGCTTCTTTTCTTGTTTTTTTTTGTATTGAATGAAAATTAAACTGATATGATCATTGATCAGAGAAGAAGGAAGAAGTGAAGAAAGAAAGTGTCGGTGAGACTTTAAGAGAAGGCAAAGAAAGGGTCTAGTGAGCAAAAGAAGACAAGGGGACCAATTTTGATGTTTTTGTTTTCCGATTTACTTCCGTTTTTTAATTTTTAGTTTTTTTATAAAAATTGAAATGGAAAAAAAAAGTGAAAATAAAGGTGAATAAATGAGGCTTTTGTGTGTGTTGTTGTTGGTTTTATATACGAGTAAATGAGTTGGTTAGGAGAAACCGGCAAATTTAGCGGGAATGGGCATGAAATGAGGTGAGTTTTTGTTTTTAAAAGGGCCAAGTCACAAGTGAATGTGTGGCCACCGGCTATTACGGGTTACGAGCGTAACCAAGACGGCGAAAAAGCCTTGAAACCTGCCTCATTACTCATGGCACGGAAACGGCTAGATATATAGAAATTTTTTTGGTTCTTCTCCTTTTTTTCGATGGAGATGTATGTTTAACACTTTATAGAGATAAGTACATAGTTAGATTACAAATTTATAGTAATTATAAAGGTGGTCTAATTGTAAGCATAATCTAAAGTACATCACTATGCTAGGAAAATGGTAGAAAAGGAAGAAAGTGATTTTCCCGCGGATAGACGAAATATATATGTACATGCAGTTTTGCAAAATCTGTGTGATTATTATCATGTGACACATAAAATATCTTTATAACAGTTTACTTTGAAGTACATCACTGTATGTGGTACAAGAAGTGTATTATTGTGTAACCTATAAATAGTCATTGAAGATTATACTGAACACACTGTCTTCTAGCCTTTTAGGTATATGGCATTAATTGTGTACTCTCCAATATGCAACATATTCGTCCAAGATGAAATTGGCCTAAATATTGCAGAGGATGCAGTTTTGTAACAATATTTCGTCCAAGATGAAATTTTAGCTAGTAGGACCAATCACGTAGTTGTATCAACATGAAAATTATAGAAAATGTTTTTGAACAAAAAAAAAGTCATTATCTATATAAACTTTATTTTTGTGGTCGGAACCATTTCGACCGAACATATGTTATAGACCACAGCCATAGACTACAAGAGCAAATAATTGAGCATGTAAAAAGCAAACAAACACAACCAAAACATATCACAAATATCTCAACGCATAGATCCTCTGACAAATGATTTCCGTTAAAATTAATCATATGTACCTATCGAATAATAAGTTGGTTTTGGATATGATCGTAGTAGTTATTACAAAGAATGAGATTGATCAACCACCAAGAAACAAAGCCTTAACACCATCTTGGATTCCAATAAATTAATAGAAAAGACAAATCTAGGCAATAATCAAAATCAGATATATTATGAAAATAGCCATCAAGGCAAACATTATAATACAAAGCACGTTTCTCAATTTAAACAAGGAAAAACAGAGATATCACCAATAATATTCCAATTTGGTTTATTATTATTACAAAAATAAAACCGAACCAAAAGAAGAAGAAACAGAGTCTTGTAGTCATTTTGCAAAGAATAAAGTTTGGAGTTGTGACTCTTGTGAGGCTCAGAACAAGGCATATTTCTGAGTCCAGCTTCGAGCCATGGCTTCATATTTGACCTTGTCAGTTTTGTATATGTGAGCTATCTCTGGAACCAGAGGATCATCAGGGTTTGGGTCTGTAAGAAGAGAGCACACAGAGAGAAGCACCTGCAAATACCCAAAATGTTTAGTTATTTGTGCTATGTAACCGAGCCAAAAGCCTTGAACTTCTCTACATATACCAAAATTGATTCAGTCATTAAAAATCTTGAAAAAAGGCTTTAAAGTGATTTTCAAACCTTAGAGATGGTAAGGGCAGGGCTCCATTGGTCTTTGAGAATGTCCAAACAGATGTTTCCATTGCTGTTGATGTTTGGATGGAACACTTTGGTTCTGAATACAACCTGAAAACATCAACCAACATAACAACAAGAGGGAAAAAGAAAGAAAGATCAAAACTTCAGAAACATACCAATCATGTTGGTTTTGAGCCTTTAAAAATGTTTTGTGTTGTGGTAACTTGTTTACCTTGGGAGGTTTAAAAGGATAATCAGGAGGGAAATGGATATTGACAAGGAAAACACCGCCTGAGTATGGACTTTCATTTGGACCCATTATTGTAGCTTGCCAGTGGAACGTATCTTCTCCTGTTGGACCTGAATAACCCAAAAACATTCAGTGACAAAAGATCAAACCTTTAGAAGAAACAGTAGTGATGATCTTACTTTGATGCAGGAGCTTATTGTGCATGTGTGCATCAGATATCCCAATGAAAGTTTCTATTTATTAACAAGAAGATGTGATCTTTTACCTGCACTGCATGATACAGGAGGGTCTCTCTGCAACTCCTTTAGTTCTTTCAGTATCCGTCTCGTTGCCATCGAGCTGCAGAGTGTTTGATTAGCACTAGAGAGAAGCTGAGGGAAAACAGAGAAAGAAAAAAATTTCAATGGATGGTTTGTGAAGAGAATGGGAATGAGAGGTCTGTTTTTAAAGCAGAGATTGATGATTCTCTTTTCAAACAGGAGTGATAAGCACTCAGATTGTTCATTTACAGTTGTTTAAGCAACATAGGTGTCATTTTAGCCGCCCATTATGGAGAAAGATCCATTTTTTTGGTTCTGATTCTGAAAGAGAGACTTAGCTTGAAGCAGATGGTCTTACATGCTTGTTTGCAATATATACCATATCTATTGAACGGTCTCTAATGAAACTTGATAAAGTTCTTGTTCTCTAGAAGAATTTTAGAATCAGAATTTTCTAACATAAAGAATGGTTATTACAATATTCTTTGTTCCTGTCTTCTTGCCTACGTTCATTGGACCAGCAAAATGACTTACCAACTTGAAGATTACAAGAGAACGCTTCTTGCAAATCCCAAGAAATAATCTCTAAAAGAATCAGAAGCAAACGTGGATTCATATATATACATATTTGGATTGCAAATAAGAATACAACCTAGAAGTTTCAATACTTGACCAATGAGTTATTTCTGATATGTCAGTTTTTGGACTAGAAACAAGAGAGATTCAAAATGAGAAAAAATGAGTCTGCGAGCACTCGGCAACAAGGATTAGTTTTAACTGTTGGTTTTCGTGTTTCTTCTCTAGAATCACAATATGGAACATCCTTTCTGAGATTTCCTCTTCTTCTTCTTCTTGTTCTTGGGTGGCTGCAGAACTACTTTGATAGCCGCATCAAACACAGCTTTCACATTCTGCCACAAACGATCGAACAAGGTCTTGTCAGCAAGATTTTGTTCTCAGTTTAAAAAACTATACGAAGATAATGAAGTTGAGGTACCTGTTGTGTCTTTGCACTGCATTCTATATAAGCAGAAGCCCCAACAGCCTTCTTTAGCTCTTCACCCTTCACACATATAACAAAACCAGACAAGGAATAAGCAGACGAAACTTGAAGAATCTTAAGAAAAAACGGTCAGTGAGATTGAGCAGAGGGAAGTTACCTGAGCAGTAGATATAGGCACAGCTCCAGGGTGTTCAAGAAAGTAGTGCTTATCATCTCGAAGATCTGAAAGAGAGAATCCGTTAAACAGAACTCGCTCGTCTTTTGGGATGATGATGGATGAAATGAAAGAAGAACTAACCTAGCTTTGTTCCAACAAGGATGATCGGAACACCAGGAGCGTAATGTCTCAGCTCAGGAACCCACTGCGATAATCAAAAGCAGAAGAACAAATGGATTGTATCAGAATCACTTAGATAATACCATTTGAGATACTCCAAAAAGTTTTACATGAGGAAGACCAAAGATTGATAGCTAACCTTTTTAGAAACATTTTCGTAGCTAGCTTTGCTGACGAGAGAGAATGCAAGCAAGAACACATCAGCGCCACGATAACTCAATGGTCTAAGTCTATTATAGTCCTCTTGTCCTGTGTTTCATCAAGGCAAACATAAACAAAGAAAGTTTAAAAACAAAGAGAGCACAAGAACAAAAGAAGCAACAAAATGAGATCAAAGCTATATGTTGCTTGCCTGCAGTGTCCCACAATCCTAAGTTGATGGTGTTGCTATCAACAATCACATTGGCACTGAAATTATCAAACACAGTTGGTACATAGTCCTGTCACCAAAACATTCCACACAAAAAAAAAAAAAAATGTTATCAATCATAAAGAGATTCAAACATCCTCAATCTTACAGATTAATAAAGTAAAATCACTAAGCTAAAGATCTTTAACCTAACCAACATCCAAAATAAACAAGAATTGGCTATGTTACGAAGCTCGCAATCTCAAACCTTTAGATCAATAAAGTAACATCACTGAGCCAAAAAGATCACTGAAGTAACATTCTCTTAAGCTTCTAAATCCAGCCAGTGAACTAGATGAGTAATAAAGAAGAAACCTTTTTGAGCTAACTTTCCTAGAAAAATCTCAATTTTTATTTTGAATTGGCAAAAATTAGGTCTTTAAGTTGATAAATCATGAGCTTTTAGACAAGAAACTTCCAGGGAAAATATACAAAAGCAAAGAAAAAAGGAACAAATTTTAATTCCGAAAATGGAGAAGAAAGCAATGAGTGAACTCTCACAGTGGGGAAAGTGTTGCTAGTGTAGGAGATGAGAAGACAAGTCTTTCCGACGGCGCCGTCACCGACGGTGACACACTTTATGAACCTCGAAGCACTCATCTTCTCGCCGTCAACTTCAAACCCTAATTCTGATTTGAGCAGAGGATTTGATACAGAGAGAGAGAGAGAGAGAGAGAGAGAGAGAGAGAGGTTCTTTAGGCAGCTAGGAGACAAAAGAATAGCAGCTGAAACTGAAAGTCCTCTGGCAAGACTTTTCCCACTTGTTTCGAGTCTCAAGTCTACTGTCTACCACATGCTTCGCACTCCACTTCCATTTCTTTGTCAAACTAGTTATAGGAAAAAGATGGATTATTAATTTTTAACAATAAACTCAATTTTTCTAGTATATAGTTAGAATAAAATATTGAATCATATTTTACAATTTCACTTAATATTTAGTTTGATTTCTATACTGTACTTGTGAAAACAGCCAGAACCAGTAATTTTCTTAAATAGAGTTATCTAAAAACTTCATTTCAAAAATCTATGTTATTTTTTTCCCTTTATACAAAAAACATTAATAGTTAGGAAGATGATTTACACATAATGCATCCTTCAGACATGTCATATGCTATCATCAATAGTTTTTGCCTGAAGTTCTACAAAATCATCAATTGATTGCTTCTAAAAAACCAGCCACATTTTTCTGGTTTTTTGTTCACTAAATGACGTTATAGACAAAAGAAAAAAAAAAAAAAAAAAAAAAAAAAAAAAAAAAAAAAAAAAAAAAAAAAAAAAAAAACAAAAAAAAAAAAAAAAAAAAAAAAAAAAAAAAAAAAAAAAAAAAAAAAAAAAAAAAAAAAAAAAAAAAAAAAAAAAAAAAAAAAAAAAAAAAAAAAAAAAAAAAAAAAAAAAAAAAAAAAAAAGACGTTATAGACAAAAGCAAGATGGGCCAGAATGGAACAAGGCCCACAGAATCAATGCCCGCCAATTGAATCCAACAAGTCACACACTGTCAGGTCCAACACCAAAACACAAAGCAAAATGCTACTGGTAATTTTTTGTAAACCAGAATTATGTAAAACAATGTTTTTCTTTTTCTTCTAATAAGAAAAATCAACAAAAGCAATAAAAACCGACTCAGTAATTTAAACGTTGACCAAAAAAAAAATCAAGAAAAAGTACACACGTAAACGTTAATTTTGTATTATGTTAAGTTGTCAAAGATTAAAATTAGCATAATGTAATCTCTCACAGAAGGATCTGGAAGCCCTATGCGTACCCAACTATCCCGTATAAATACAAACTTCTCTCCTTCCATCAAAATCTTTCTCTATCTCCCTCCCTTCTCTAAATCTGCTTCATAAACCCTAGAATAGAATTCCGATCAACGAGATGGCGGACGCTGAGACTTTTGCTTTCCAAGCGGAGATCAACCAGTTGCTCTCCCTCATCATCAATACCTTCTACAGCAACAAGGAGATCTTCCTTCGTGAGCTCATCAGTAACTCCTCCGATGTACGTCTCTCGCTCTCTCTCTCTAGGTCTCTATCTCATTCGTATTGTACCTTCTCGTAGGTTACTGTTTTCTCCGATTTGAGAATCTGGGTTTGCTCATTGTAGTAGGGAAATTCAAATCTATGTTAGGTTAGTGTTTTTAGTGTTCATGATGAGATAGATTTGAGCTCTAGACTCTACGCATTTATTGTATATGTTCTGTGTATCTGTTGCTTACGATTGAGTGTTGTATTGCGTTGATGCAGGCGTTGGACAAGATTAGGTTCGAGTCATTGACCGATAAGAGCAAGCTCGATGGCCAGCCAGAGCTTTCATTCACATCATCCCTGACAAGGCTAACAACACCTTGACCATCATTGATAGTGGTATCGGGATGACCAAAGCTGGTACGTATTGATTTCAATCTTAAACTTAAAGCAATCTGTATTCTTGTGTTTTTTTGGCTAATGCGTGTTTTTCTTGTACAGATTTGGTGAACAACCTTGGAACAATTGCAAGGTCTGGTACCAAGGAATTCATGGAGGCGTTGGCTGCTGGAGCTGATGTTAGCATGATTGGGCAGTTTGGTGTTGGTTTCTACTCGGCTTACCTTGTTGCTGATAAGGTCATTGTCACCACCAAGCACAACGATGACGAGCAGTACGTTGGGAGTCTCAGGCTGGTGGATCTTTCACCGTGACCAGAGACACTTCCGGTGAGAGTCTTGGCAGGGGAACGAAGATGACCTTTACCTCAAGGAAGACCAGTTGGAGTACCTTGAGGAGAGGAGGCTTAAGGATTTGGTCAAGAAGCACTCTGAGTTCATCAGCTACCCGATCTCTCTCTGGATTGAGAAGACCATTGAGAAGGAGATTTCTGACGATGAAGACGAGGAAGAGAAGAAGGATGAGGAAGGCAAGGTCGAGGAGGTAGATGAGGAGAAGGAGAAGGAGAAGAAGAAGAAGAAGAAGATCAAGGAGGTTTCTCACGAGTGGGATTTGGTGAACAAGCAGAAGCCTATCTGGATGAGGAAAGCCAGAGGAGATCAACAAGGAGGAATACGCCGCTTCTACAAGAGTCTCAGCAATGACTGGGAAGAGCATTTGGCTGTGAAGCACTTCTCCGTTGAGGGACAGCTCGAGTTCAAGGCTATCCTCTTTCGTTCCCAAGAGAGCTCCTTTCGATCTCTTTGACACCAAGAAGAAGCCAAACAACATTAAGCTCTACGTCCGTCGTGTCTTCATCATGGACAACTGTGAGGACATCATCCCAGAGTACCTTGGATTCGTCAAGGGTATTGTCGACTCTGAAGATCTTCCTCTCAACATCTCAGAGAGACTTTGCAGCAGAACAAGATCCTCAAGGTCATCCGCAAGAACCTTGTGAAGAAGTGCCTTGAGCTCTTCTTTGAGATTGCTGAGAACAAGGAGGACTACAACAAGTTCTACGAGGCATTCTCCAAGAATCTGAAGCTCGGCATCCACGAGGACTCTCAGAACAGAACCAAGATCGCTGAGTTGCTCCGTTACCACTCAACCAAGAGCGGTGATGAATTGACCAGCCTCAAGGACTACGTGACGAGGATGAAGGAAGGTCAGGAGGACATCTTCTACATCACCGGTGAGAGCAAGAAGGCTGTGGAGAACTCTCCATTCCTCGAGAAGCTCAAGAAGAAGGGGTACGAAGTCCTTTACATGGTTGATGCCATTGACGAGTACGCCATTGGTCAGCTCAAGGAGTTTGAGGGAAAGAAGCTCGTCTCTGCAACAAGGAAGGTCTGAAACTCGAAGAGACTGAAGACGAGAAGAAGAAGAAGGAAGAGCTAAAGGAGAAGTTCGAAGGGCTCTGCAAAGTGATCAAGGACGTTGTTGGGAGACAAGGTCGAGAAGGTTATCGTCTCTGACCGTGTGTGGACTCACCGTGCTGTCTTGTCACCGGCGAGTACGGCTGGACCGCGAACATGGAGAGGATCATGAAAGCTCAGGCTTTGAGAGACAGCAGCATGGGTGGCTACATGTCGAGCAAGAAGACGATGGAGATCAACCCAGAGAACTCGATCATGGACGAGCTGAGGAAGAGAGCTGAAGCGGACAAGAACGACAAGTCCGTGAAGGATCTGGTTCTTCTTCTCTTTGAGACTGCTCTTCTCACTTCTGGTTTCAGCCTCGACGAGCCCAACACTTTCGGGAGCAGAATCCACAGGATGTTGAAGCTTGGACTTGAGCATTGATGAGGATGATGAAGCCGTTGAAGGTGATGCAGAGATGCCTCCGCTTGAAGATGATGCTGATGCCGAAGGTTCCAAGATGGAGGAAGTCGATTAAAATTGCACAGATTGCAGTTGATGGTGTGTCCTTTGACTTTCCGGCTTTTCTTTTTTTTCTTTCGTTGAAACTATTTCGGGATCGTTTTTTTAATTTTAGAGTAATTCTATCGGTGTAGCTTTTTTTCTCCAAACTCGGTGATTTTTGCCCAAGTAAGAAACATTGTTTCTATCGCATCTAGTTGTGTTTAAACTGTTTGGACACGTTGATTCGTACCCGATTACACCTTTCTTGAGTTCGTCTTACAGACTTGACAGATGTCAAGAGACAAACATGTCACAGTCATGATCTAACCAAAAGTCAAAAAACAAAAAAATCATTTGGTCTATACAGAAAATAATTACATATTTTACTGTTTATAATGGGCATAGTCATTGGCTCATATTTCTGTTAGATGCTGAGAGCCTTTTGATTGAGAGAAGTCGTTGTGTGTATACCCACCAAAGTAGGCACTTAAAATTAGAAAATTGACACGAACAAAGAAAACAAAAAGAAAGGAGAATTCAAAGTGTTATTTACAACAAACGGTGGATTATCAAAGTGAGAAGCGTGAATTTCTCTCAAACCTTATGTTCTCTCCGAAACATTCTCTTCTCTCATTGTCTTTTATCAGATTCTATTTTTCGAGCTATCCTTGTTTTTATTCCTCCGACAAAGAAGAGATAGACCCCTTTGGGTAGGTTCTTGTTTTAATTTTTTAAAAAGAAAAATCCATAAAGAAAGAATAACATTAGTCAAATGAGAATACATTCTTCTAAGCATCCATGGCTTTTACTAGCCATTCTCGTTGTTCTTCTCTCCTTCCCTGGAGCTCTCTCCGAGAAGGAGAAGAAGGCCACGAAGAACACGAAGAAAGAAGACGATGAGAAGTCGACCACGAAGAACGCGAAGAAAGAAGTAACGTATGATGGAACGTCTTTGATCATCAATGGAAAAAGAGAATTACTTTACTCTGGCTCAATACATTACCCTCGTAGCACTCCTGATGTAATTCACTCATAACAACAAAACAATTGTTTTTAACCTATTAATTTTGTTAATATTATTTACTTACTTATGTGATGTGGGTTTTGTTTAGATGTGGCCAAACATCATCAAGAGAGCCAAACAAGGTGGTTTGAACACGATTCAGACATATGTTTTTTGGAATGTTCATGAGGTCGAGCAGGGGAAGGTAATCTTAGAGATTATATTAGACACACCAAAAAAAAGAACTGAATAAGAAAAGTTTCAAAAGTTATTCTAAGGATTTTTTTTTTTGTTTTCCTTTGTAGTTCAATTTTTCAGGAAGAGCCGATTTGGTGAAGTTTATAAAATTGATTGAGAAGAATGGTATGTACGTAACGTTAAGGCTTGGACCTTTTATTCAAGCTGAATGGACTCATGGGTATGTTTATATGTTATGTTCATTTTCTTCTCGACAAATTCACAATGGCTTTTAGTGTTTTGAGTTCTTATGTGAGTATGTGACACATGTTTCATGCTTATGGTGATGATGAAAAATCAGAGGACTTCCTTATTGGCTAAGAGAAGTTCCCGGGATCTTCTTCCGTACTGACAATGAACCATTCAAGGTATATGTTTATTTATCCACGTGCATGTAAGAGTATTGATGATATGTATACATGTGTGTGATGGTGGACTAACTAAATGAAATGGTTGCAGGAACATACAGAGAGGTATGTCCGAACGGTACTTGACTTGATGAAGAAGGAGAAGCTTTTCTATTCACAAGGAGGCCCCATAATACTAGGACAGGTAACACTGACCAAATAATCATATTTTTTTTGTTACATATGAATTTGAGATTAGGTTTAGTTTTGAACGATTTTTTGTAAACTGAAAATCGGATGCAGATAGAGAATGAGTATAGTGCGGTGCAACGTGCATATAAAGAAGATGGACTAAACTACATTAAGTGGGCATCTAAGTTGGTACATTCGATGAATTTGGGGATCCCATGGGTTATGTGTAAGCAAAATGATGCTCCTGATCCTATGGTATGTCATCTTTCTAACACATTGATTGATGATTATAACAATATATTATTAATCATCAAATGTTTTAATCAAGAACTTTCATGTTTTAACAGATCAATGCTTGTAACGGAAGACATTGTGGTGATACATTCCCTGGTCCCAACAAAGAAAATAAGCCATCTATGTGGACAGAGAATTGGACTACTCAGTGAGTTCTTGCACTAAATTAGTAGTATCTTCTAGAAACAAAAGACTATTAGAGGTTACATTTTTAAGAGGTTCTTGTAATTTTTTTTTGACCAAAAGGCTAAGAGGTTCTTGTAATTTGACTGTAGGTTCCGAGTTTATGGCGATCCTCCAGCGCAAAGATCAGCGGAAGACATCGCCTTTTCTGTTGCCCGCTTCTTTTCCAAGAATGGTAGCCATGTTAACTACTACATGGTAAAAGATGGAAGAACCCGAATAAAAATAGATTTATATGTGTTTTGAAGATTTGTGTAAAACTGTTTGTTTTCTTGTAGTATCATGGAGGTACTAACTTTGGAAGAACCTCTGCACATTATGTGACCACTCGTTACTACGATGATGCACCTCTTGATGAATTTGGTAAACAACTACAAAAAAAAATATAAAGCATATGATCTTTGTGAATTTGTACTTATATATGTTCCTCATTTTCTTCTTGTTATATATAGGATTGGAAAAGGAGCCTAAGTACGGTCATCTAAAGCATCTTCACAATGCACTTAACTTGTGCAAGAAGGCACTTCTTTGGGGCCAGTCCAAAACTGAGAAACCAGGCAAAGACACTGAGGTATTTGCATCTATATATATATGCACCAATATTCAACAGCTTGATTCTTTTTTACAAAACACATAGAAATATTCACTTCCTTTATTGATGTATCGTTGTAATTGCAGATTCGTTACTACGAGCAGCCTGGAACGAAAGTTTGCGCGGCGTTTCTTGCTAACAATAACACAGAAGCTGCTGAGAAAATTAAATTCAAAGGAAATGAATATGTCATTCCACCTCGATCCATCAGTATTCTTCCTGACTGCAAAACCGTTGTTTATAACACCGGGGAGGTAAAATCTTGTTTGCAAATCAAGTTTGTTCTTCAAAGAAAGAAAATGAATCTTGAACCATACGTTTGTTTATGTTGTTGTTGTTGCTACATTGTTCAGATTGTCTCTCAGCACACTTCAAGAAACTTCATGAAGTCGAAAAAGGCGAATAAGAAGTTTGATTTCAAAGTGTTCACCGAGAACGTTCCCAATAAGCTTAAAGGTGATTCATATATCCCCGCTGAGCTTTACGGTTTGACCAAAGACGAATCTGATTACGGATGGTACACAACAAGGTAAGCGTTAACGTTGACTTATGATCTTATCGTATGAAATGAAAAAAATGAAGAAAAACACATCACATAGAATGAAACATACTAAATTCTTTCGATGTTTAATTTTGTTATGCAGCTTCAAGGTCGATGATAACGACCTTAAGAAGAAAGGAGGTAAGCCTACTTTGAGGATTGCTAGTCTTGGCCACGCGTTGCATGTCTGGCTCAATGGAGAATACCTTGGTAAGTTTGAGAACAATCGAAACATTTTGAATTTCCGATACAAGAACTTAATTAACCTATTTTTTCAGGAAATGGACATGGTAGCCATGAAGAGAAGAGTTTTATTTTCCAGAAGCCAGTTGCTCTGAAAGAAGGAGAGAACCAACTCACTATGCTAGGCGTTTTAACAGGATTTCCAGTAAGAATGGTTTTACAAAAACTTAATCAATACTAACAAAAACTGTCAAGGTTTAATGATGAGATCTATGAATGTTTTGTATCAACAGGATAGTGGATCTTATATGGAGCATAGATACACAGGTCCACGTAGTGTTGCCATCTTAGGGTTGAGCTCTGGACCACTTGATCTCACAGAGAAGAGCAAATGGGGAAACAAGGTTTGTCATGAATCTTACTTTAATCGATTGTCATGAAGATTCTGATCCGTTTTTCCAAATCTTTAGGTGGGTATGGAAGGTGAAAAGCTAGGTATCCACGCCGAGAAAGGATTGGAGAAGGTTAAATGGCAGAAATTCTCAGGAAAAGCACCAGGACTTACTTGGTACCAGGTGGATATACTAAACCTTCCCCTGAAAACAAGAAAGATATGATCATAATTCAACAAATAACTTGGAAAGCAAGAAATGTGATCTAATGAACAGCATTTTAAATATTGCAGACATACTTTGATGCGCCAGAAAGCGTAAGCGCAACAGCAGTTAGGATGAATGGAATGGGGAAAGGTTTGATTTGGGTGAACGGAGAAGGTGTTGGTCGATACTGGATGTCGTTTTTATCTCCTTTAGGCCACCCAACGCAAATTGAGTATCACATCCCTAGGTCTTTCTTGAAGCCCAAGAAAAACTTGTTGGTTATATTTGAGGAAGAACCAAATGTGAAGCCAGAGCTTATCGACTTTGTCATCGTCAATAGAGACACTGTGTGTGCTCACATCGGTGAAGAATACACTCCTAGTGTCAGACACTGGACCAGGAAGAATGACGTAGTCGAGGCCATTACTGATGACGTGAATCTCTCGGCTAGTCTCAAATGTTCCGGCACTAAGAAGATCGCCGCTGTGGAGTTCGCTAGTTTTGGAAACCCTAATGGTACTTGTGGAAACTTCACCCTTGGATCTTGCAATGCTCCTGTCTCTAAGCAAGTCATCGAGAAGGTAAAGAAAAAACTTGGCTTGTTATTTTGTAACTAATGTTACTTCTGATATAGAATTAACGTAAACTGATTATTTTGATTGTTGTTGCAGTACTGTTTGGGGAAAGCAGAGTGTCTGATTCCGGTGAACAAGAAGACGTTCCAGCAAGACAAGAAGGATTCATGTCCCAAAATTCCGAAAAAGCTTGCTGTGCAAGTCAAGTGTGGCCGTGAGAAGAGTGAGAAGAAGAACTAAGGATGTTTTTTTGTTTTTGAATTTGCTTCGTTGAACGGTTTTGCACTAGATACAAAAACTATGCATCGATTTATTTGTTCCATTTTTGAATTTTTTTTATTAAAGCATTTATCATACGAATTATCAAGCTCCTGATTTGTAGTAGAATTTCAAATTCGCTCCGAAACAAAATATCGTATGATAAACTATTGGTTAAAGGTATATGATTGATTGCTTTGAATATTCCGATCTTATTACAATTAGGTGAAATATAAGTAACACATTTATTGGTAAATGGAAATGGGCCTAAAGGAATGGAAGCCCAATGATGAAGATCGACAACAACAACGGTCAAGTCAAGTCAAAAGCAGAAGCAGAGGAAAGAGCAAAACAGCTCAACAATCTGTCGTACGAACAAATGTCATCTGGATTGTGCCATCTGGCATTAGGGATCTACAGAAGAGTGCCTACAACATTTGTCTCTGTATAAATACTCTCTCAGTGTAACCCAAAACCCTTCCAATCAAAATACAAAGCTTAAAGCTCTTTCCTTTCAACGCAGTGTCAGTCTCACCGCCGTTTTTTCCTCTCACTGTCTCTCCGGTAAGGTTCTCTCAGCATTCTCATTTTGTTTCTTGGTCACTGATTCTGCTTGTGAGCTTCCCTTGTTGCGAAAGGTGTTACCTTTTAGTGTTTTTTTCTGTTTCTAAGCTGGGATTTGTCATGTGTTTAGCTTGATTTGGTTTCCTCACGGATTTTGCTTACCTTTTACAGTGTGATTTAGTGAACAACTTTGCTTTGAACTTTTGATTACCTCTTAACCATTGTCTTTGATGGATTGATGGGGAATCCTCCTTTTAGTTTAGTCATTCTTTGGTAAAGAAGCTATCTTTGGTTATGTTTATGTGCAACTTCATGATTCGGCTTGTTTTTATGACTCGCAAAGGTCTCCATTTTCTCTAGCTAGTCCTTTCTTTCTGTTAACGCCTATGAATATCATAAAGAAATTGTGAAAATTGGTTCACTTTGATTAGCTTCTTAATGTTCTTTCCATTTTCTTTTCACATCAGATTTTCACAATGGCACTCAGTTTCGCAGATAGGTCTCAGATGAAGAATCAGGCAGAGCACGGTAAACTTAATTACCACTCTAGAAAATACATTTTCTTTTTGTTGAGATTTGAGAATACATCAATTCACATTTTGATTCATTTGTTTTTGCCGGTTTGTGTTTTGTGTTGCAGTCTCAGATGAAGATGCTTTTGAATCTGCTGCTGTCTTAGCGGCTGAGCTGATAAGCTACGCACGGCTTTCACTTAAGCTGGACAGTGAGCGTACTGAGTACTCAGCTCAGTACTTGCTCTTGACAATATTGCGTCTTGTCGTCGTCACAGCCTCACTGTGAGAGACTGCTTGGAGTTTGCGATAAAAAACGGGATACCGAAAGCAGAGGACTGGCCACTGTTAGGATCTACGGTCAAGAAGCCACCACCATCGTACAAGCCTGCTCTGGTTTCCATGAAAGGAAAAGTGGTTGAGCATGAGGAGTTGGGAGAGGCACGTGAGTCGTTGAAGTACCAGGCGGTGGAAGCAAAGCTGCATGTGTTCAGTCCACAAATTGAGCTTCAACAAGACGTGAGTTGCTGTTAATTTAGTTAAGAGAAAATTGAGAGATGTATGAGTAGAGAATGGTTTGATGATCTACTAATGTTTAATTTGTTTTTCTGTTGTGTGCTAGGCAATTTACTTTGGAGCGTCAGGTGAGGCAGCCAAGTATGTGGGACTTAGAGAGGGAATCATAGTTGCAGTGGAGAAGATCTATGGAAAGTCGATTGCAACTGTGAAGGTTTGGTACAAGAAGCAGTTTATCACTGTCAAGGTGCCTTTGAGCAGTGGGTTTGCCTCTGAGGACATAGAGTTACACTACTACTTGTTGACTTTTGGGGTCCCGTGCCTATCCAGAGAGATTTTATCTTAAATAAGTATCTATCTAGAGAACAACAATATGCTGCTACTTGGGGAGTTTTGTTGGTTTCTTGTTCTAAGTTATGAATGTTTCAGGAGACTTTTATATGTAAGTTAACAAGTGTTGATCTCTACTTTCTCTCAAGACAAATTTTGTGATGCTCGGTTTGTTAGACACTTTTTTTTATTGTGTTTTAGTTTTGGTAAAGTCAGTCAGTCTTGGTAACCATGATTTGTCAGTTTTTTTTCAGTTTCAGGAAAATTGTATGAAAGTGACCAACGTAACATTCTAATGGTGGATAAATTTGACTCTCCAAAGCAAAACATGCGTGCCGTTTTATGAATCATAGATTTACTAGCGTGCCGTTTGGATGACAGAGAAACGACATGCAAGTCTAACGCGTAAAACACGTTTTTAGGTGGGGAAATGAGGTCCACCAGAGATAAGAATACTGCCGAGAACAGAAGATCACTGACACTTGGATCCATCTATTCTTCTTTTTGATCACATTTCCGATTGGGTGGTTTATCTCTTTGGCTCAAACTTCAACGAATACTGAAGAAAAAACAAAATTTCTCGTCTTCTTATATACGCTTTCTTCCTCGCACGACCACACGCACTCTCTCTTCTTCTTCTCTCTCTCTCTCTCTCTCTTAGACTCAACAGTAACAATGGCGGGACTCGTAGTTGACGCGGAGTACCTTAAGGAGGTCGACAAGGCTCGCCGTGAGCTCCGAGCTCTCATCGCTAAGAAGAATTGCGCTCCGATCATGCTCCGATTGGCGTTAGTTTCTATTTCTGTTCTTTTTGCGATTTTCTTCGTGTTGAGCGTTTGTAACTTCCTGTGAAAAATTGAGGAATCTCGCCTTTGTTTGTGGGATTATGTTGACTTGATGTTGACTTCTCTGTTTTCTGTGGTTTGTGTAAAGATGGCATGATGCTGGTACTTATGATGCGGAGACGAAGACAGGTGGACCTAACGGATCGATTAGGAACGAAGCTGAGTATAGTCATGGTGCCAATAGTGGTTTGAAGATAGCGCTCGATCTCTGTGGTTCGTTTTCTTTTTTTTTTTTTTCCTTATCAACGGATTAATGATTCGATTTGAGATTGAGTGATTAATTGAGTACTTTGTTTCTTAGGGCTCTGCTTCCTAACTTGACGAGACTTTGAACCTAATATACATAATACATATGGCTTTTGAAATCTTTCCAAGTTTTTATACACAAGCCTTAAGATGATTATGTGTTGGCTATGTTTCACTTGGAGTATCCAGATTTACGTGTAATCAGATAGTTCTATTAGTAGTTCATTACTTTAGACAACTATTATTCATTTCGTGTATGATTTTTGTCTTATGATTCTTAGAAGAATCTTGCTTCCTATTTTGAATTTGACGTTGATTCTATGATGTTTCAGAGGACGTGAAAGCCAAACATCCCAAAATCACTTATGCGGACCTATACCAGGTAAATAAGACGAACCTTGCTTCAAATTTTATGATTACATAAAGTACTTCATACTGGAATTAGAGCTGTAAACAAAGATGTATGATCAGATTCCTCTGTTTTTGTGCTCTTTCTTTCAGGTTTCTCTAACTTTTATATCAGCTGCCTTATAAACTCATCAAAACTTACAGGTTTTTAGATACATTTGGTTCAGTTGTGTGATATTGGAGTTCTTATGGTATACAAAACAGGGGAATTGAGATGTTTTTGCTTATTTGCAGTGTGAGGATTCCTCATATAGATGAAAATATTTGTGTGTTTTTTTCTGTCAATTGTAACATTCAGGCTAGGTATCTGTGAATTCGTAAAGTCAAATTTCACAATCAGGGCCTGCTAGTATCTTATACTAGAAAGCAAGTTTTGGATCTCACTCATTTTTACTTGAAATTGGTTCTGTCATTTTGCAGCTTGCCGGTGTGGTAGCTGTTGAAGTAACTGGTGGACCTGACATCAGTTTTGTCCCTGGCAGAAAGGTAAAATATTCTCTCAGCCATTAAGATTAATGGTTTTAAAGCTTAACGTCTAAAGCAATTAACTATATTAGTGGTATGTTTCTCGCTTATAGGATTCAGATGCCTGCACTAACGAAGGAAGACTTCCTGATGCTAATCAAGGTGGGATATATTTTGGTTTTCCTTTAGTTACAAACTCTAAAGTGTTTTTTTTAAGTAGACTTTGTTTTTGAGTAGCCAATGTTTTCCTCATTGAAGGTTTGAAGTTATATCTGCTAATTTTCTTGTAGGTCACAAACATCTCAAAGATGTCTTCTACCGAATGGGACTGTCTGATAAAGATATTGTGGCACTCTCAGGAGCTCATACTCTGGTAAATTCTTTGTTTCACAATTCATATTTGTCCTTTTTGAGTATTAAATACATGTGTTGCGTGCGTATGAGGTTTTAAATCAAATGCCAATGTTTAGGGAAGGGCTCATCCAGAGAGATCAGGTTTCGATGGACCATGGACTCAAGATCCTCTTAAGTTTGATAACTCCTACTTCGTGTAAGATCCTCTAAGTCTTGCACATTTTATATTTTGCTTTGTGGAATGTTCTGATTATTCTGATTATTATTGCACTGTTTAATTCATAACAGGGAATTGCTGAAAGAAGAAGAATCTGAGGGCTTGCTGAAACTTTCGACGGACAAGACTTTGTTGGAAGCCCCGGAGTTCCGTCAATACGTTGAGCTTTACGCAAAGGTATGTTTCATCTCTATTGTGAAATCAAAAGATTTCATTGAATTATTAATCCCAAGATGCTGCAAATTGAGTTTCATAAGGACAGGCCAAGATTATGTTGCTAGTAACATCTAAATTTCTTCTTTGTTAACCATTTTGTTTCTTAGCAAGTAAATTTTTTTGTTCCAACAGGACGAAGATGCATTCTTCAAGGACTATGCAGAGTCACACAAGAAACTTTCAGAGCTCGGGTTCACACCAGCGTTTTCAGTCACTAAGGCCATAGCAGAGAGCACCGTGATGGCACACAGTGCGGTCGGGGTCGGGGTCGCAGTCGCTGCTGCTGTAGTGGCCTTGAGCTACTTCTATGAAATTCGCAAGAAGATGAAGTAAATGGAAATAAAACACAAGAAACGATTTCCATCACTTCCTATCTCTCTGGTTTGTAAAAGCATGTAAAAACGATATAAAGTGAACTCTAGATTCTCTTATATTGTTTACTACTATATTCTGAGACAAAGATAACACATCCCAACAGATTTTTCGCTTAAATCAACCTTTTGGTTTATCCTTCTTGATTGATTGTCCGTAAGTCGGAAACGAAGTTGGTTGGTCCGGTTCACTTTGTGATGGTTAAGGATGGTCCATCCAGAATTTAGATTACGTTTTTGGGTTTTGGGTCTTAACCGGGTCCGGGTATTATCTTTAATTTTTAAAGAACCGAAGTCAGATTTTTCACTCTTTTTGGAGGTTTCGAATATGTAAAAGATAAAATTAATACCACATTATAACCCAAATTAACATTTTTCCTGTTCTGAGATTGTTTTTTTTATCTAGATCGGTTTGGTTTTTCGGATGTCTTCTTATTTGATTTTGGTATAGTTTGGTTTATTACAGGCTTGAACTACTAGGTTTGGTTTTGGTAGAAGTAGAACCAATAATACATTCCGCTTTGGAAGTGAACTCATGGTCTACTGGTTTGGTAGTTTGTTGTTTGCTTCGGTTTGGTTGGCTCCATTTGTTTCATATATTTGAGATCTATGGTTACATAGTGCTTCGTTGTAGAGTTGCCTCGTACTCTACGTAACGTTGATATTTTTAAAATACATTATAGCATTGAATGATGATAATAAGATTGGTGAATAAGTACCAACCACATCTTACACCATGTGGGACTCACCTGAAACCGAACCTTATCGAGGACTAGACATGGTTGGTATTGTTAGGTACGAAGCTTCCTTGGACTTTTTTTGGTTTTAATTATGTCCTTTTTACTTCGAATGTTTAGGATAATATTTATAATATCCATTTTGTAAAATTTAGTTATAGATTTCGGGTTAGTCGCATACTGTATACTCTTTGATTGTTTTGTTCCCCTTCACATTTGTGTTTATGTGCCCACGTTAACATAGTGTAACTTTTTCTTTCTAATGAGATTTCAATATTAGTGTTTTGATCACTTTTTTTTGTAAATGCAGACAAAAAAATGAATGAGGCTAATGTGGTAATTACCAAAAAGTTAGTTAGAACAACTTTCAGGATGACCGGTGTATGTTGCAATCTGTCTTTGTATATTGTAAGGTAAGGTCGGGCCATGACCTCTTTTTCATTTCTAACCACTTTTTTGTTTAAACTATTTTTACCTATTAAAAGTAAAAGTGAAAATCAAAGGAAAAATGAGAGTTTTCGATAGTACGTAAAAGTAGTTAACTAAATTGTGCGTTATATTTTTCTTTGTTTTATTTATCATGCATGCTTTAGTTCCAATATTATCTTATACAAATAATTATCACGGCAACTCAAGCAACAATAAGATAAACCTATAGTTTATTAGAATTGCACCTTCATTTACGAACTTTAGCTTATAGTTTCAAACTGAATTTAGTTTTGCATTATAATGTATATATGCGGACGTATTACGGCAACCGTTAATAAACTAATGGTTTATCTTTTAGGTTTAAAGGGACGAGTAGATATAAATAATATTGAAAGACTTAATTTAGCTTATCAATCAAGTCTTGTCCTAACAAATTAATTAAACAAGTAAACAATATTAGAACAAGCAATCTAAAGACGCAAGGAAAGACTAACTAAATTAAATAAACAAACCCCTTTATATATCTAACAAACATTTTTAACCATCAATCAATCATATAGACAAATGAAAAAGAAGAGTTGGAGATATGATGATAAAATAATGAAAAACGAAGTTGGACTATTCCCCCACAAGGCGTCACGTATGGGCACATAAGGCATTTGTCCCAACAAGATGATAGTGATTTATGAGTTTGGTACAACATTGATATTCTAGAACATCTTTTTTTTGTTTGAAGTGTTTATCTGTTCGTATTTTGTGTTTTGTATAGTTAGAGGGTAAAAAGCGGTGACACGTGGTTGCAATTATTAAAAAATAATTCGGCGGTGTAATGGTGTTCACACATTTTGACTAGGGTTGTGAACTTTACGAAAATTTAATTATTGGGATTGGAACATAAGATCTAACTAATTAAAAGATTGTAAGAGTTGAAGTATGTGCATCCATACCAATCAAATTAACCAGAAGCTTGCGGTCTTGTAATTCATCGTGTTGGTTAAATCATAGATGTAGATCACGAAGTTGACTAGGGCTACATTTTTTTCATTTCCCATGCATTATTATCTCAATAAGCTATTTATCACCTACCTACTTCTACTTGATATGTAAAAGCAAAACAAATGATTTCTTATTTCAAGAGTAATTTGTCACTCATCATCCGTAACCTAATTAAGAGGAGATGTAAATACGTTATTCATTAAAATACCTTTATAGACATTAATACTAATTAACAACACGTTCCAAACTCAGTTATATATACTTGTACGAATAACATGATGTTTTTGTTGAACCACAAATTTTGTATCGTTTCATTTTTGAGATGTTTGATGATCCGAAATTGTGAATAATAGATGCTTTTGAGATCTACATCCTCCGATCGGGAAAAAAGAAAGAAAAAGAAAAATAGTGAATAATGTGAATGTGGTAGTTATAGTTTGATGTAAAATAAAATATTAAACAAACAAAATTACAAAAACAAAAAACCCCCACCAGCCACTCCTTCAAACGTGTCCTACCAACTCTCTTCTAGAAGCAATTAGGCTCACCTTCCACCTCCAACCTTCCTCTCTCTCCTCTCTCTCTCTTCTCTCCATAAAGCCCTCACAACAACATCACAAGCACACAGAAGAAGAAGAAGAAGAAACAATGGGAAGATCTCCTTGCTGCGAGAAGGAACACATGAACAAAGGTGCTTGGACTAAAGAGGAAGACGAGAGACTCGTCTCTTACATCAAGTCTCACGGCGAAGGTTGCTGGCGATCTCTCCCTAGAGCCGCCGGTCTTCTCCGTTGCGGCAAAAGCTGCCGTCTCCGGTGGATTAACTATCTCCGACCTGATCTCAAAAGAGGAAACTTTACACACGACGAAGACGAGCTTATCATTAAGCTTCATAGCCTTCTCGGCAACAAGTGAGTCCCCTTTCTTTCAAAATTTCACTCACAGATTCACTTCTTTGCTCTGTTTTCTGAAGCTTATGCTCTGTTTTTTCTTTCTTTCATCAGATGGTCTTTAATTGCGGCGAGATTGCCTGGAAGAACAGATAACGAGATCAAGAATTACTGGAACACGCATATAAAGAGGAAGCTTTTGAGCAAAGGGATTGATCCGACTACACATAGAGCGATCAACGAAGTTAAAGTTCATGATTCGAAAAAAACAGAGGAGAAAACTGTGAAAGATGTTGCCTTTGTATCAAGGTTTCAGAAAACAGAGACATCCGTGGAGCAGAAGCAAGTTAAAAACCAGAAGAGGAATCGAACTAATGGGTTAGTTTGCAAAGAAGAGAGAGTTGAGTATTATTATCCAGTCGCTGTTAAAGAAGAGAAACTATGTCCAGATTTGAATCTTGAGCTTAAGATCAGTCCACCATGGCAAAACCAGAATCATGTCGATGATCAGAGAAGGGAGAGATCATTCTACACTGCGTCCCGTTTTTACATGGAAAACGGCGTGGAGTGTAGTAGTGATACTGCAAAATGTCAAACAGAGGATAGTAGTAGCATTAGCTATTCTTCAGTTGACATTAGTAGTACAAGCAGCGTTGCTTATGACTTCTTGGGTTTGAAGACTAGAGTTTTGGATTTTCGGAGCTTGGAGATGAAATAAACAAAAATAAATACATTTTAGAATATGATAATTTGTAGGTGTGATAATGTTAGACTCTTGATTTGGCTTCTACTTTCATCGTCATTGTCCATTTTTATTTTCCAACTTTTGTACATAAACTTAAAATCTTTGAGATCAGATTTACCATCTCATAAATTGAGTTTGAGTTCATTTTTTTTTTGTATTATCATTTTCACTATTTTGCAAGTACGTTAGTCGTTGTGGACATTTTTAAAGTGAGATGAGTTAGTGATTTGTTGTTTTTTTTAGAATTTGTTGATTATCTTTTGAAATGTTTATATTTTTTTTTGCTGAACTTTTGTATTGGTAAGAGAAGATTTATAACTCGCTTTATCTCTAATGGGATTTGGAATAATTTAGGATATTAGTACTAAATCTTAAATTAGTGATTTTGCATTTGATTTATATCTCTAACTAAATGGTTCTAGAGATGGAGACGATAAAATAGTTTATGACTTATATCTCATAAATTGATTTTGAGTTTTTTTTTTTTTTGTATTATCATTTTCACTATTTAGCAAGTACGTAAATCGTTGTGGACATTATTAATGTGAGATGAGTTAGTGATTTGTTGTTTTTCAAGAATTTGTTGATTATCTTTTGAAATGTGTTCATAATTTTTTGCTAAACTTTTGTATTGGTAAGCAGAGAAAATTTATAGCTCGCTTTATCTCTAATGGATTTTGGAATCAATTTAGGATTAGTACTAAATCTTAAATTAGTGATTTTGCATTTGATTTATACCTTTAACTAATTGGTTCTAGAGATGGAGACGATAACTATTTAAGATCTTGGTCAGGCTCGAAGTTTTTTTTATCTCGATCACACCTGATGCTGTGCCGTTTGACCTTGCATTTATATGAGATAACAATACATTTCGATAAGATTCACTATTTTCAATAATGAACCACAAGTGCATTTGGCATTTTAGAGAAATTAGTTCTCTAACATACAATAGGATCAATATCCCATCAACAATGTCAGGCTCCGATCACACCTGATGCTGTGCCGTTTGACCTTGCATTTATATGAGATAACAATACATTTCGATAAGATTCACTATTTTCAATAATGAACCACAAGTGCATTTGGCATTTTAGAGAAATTAGTTCTCTAACATACAATAGGATTGAGAATTCATAAAATCATAGGAAGTTTTGATATCCGGAAGTTTCGAAATATGAAAACTTTTGTTTTTTTTTTGCTTTTACTACATAAGGTTAGCAAGGGACGTAGATCCACCTATAGGTGTTAGTCTTTATTACATTGTTAAGCCGTTATTGCTCGTCTTTCTAATTACATGACAAAGGAGTAATTTAACATTGACTATGATGTAGTGAACGTAGTATTAAGAATAGCTCATTTTTTTATTAAACTCCGAAGATTAGTCTTGATTCCGAGCCGAGATCTCTCGGTTATAAAGATATATATATTTTTTTTTTCACAAAGAAGATAATATTTTAGTTACTAACTTGGTTTTACTATCGCCATAGTGACTTGAAGAACGCTTGATATTTTTCATAGAAGTGATAAGTTGTATGAGGATGAGAAGTGTGAGAACGATTGAGGTGGTTGGTTGGTACATGTTTCTATTCATTACATACTTTAAAGACTGTCCATTGATCCATGTATGGGACTTTCGTTGGATTTTTGCAAACTTAAAATATGTCTTCTGTCAATAAAAGATCACTTTCAGAAATTCAATTGGGTACATAAACCTTCTTTAATCTAAAACGAATCTAACCCACAAATGGCACATGAAAAATATGTAAACATCAGACTGATTCACGTAGATACAAAGGGTCACACAGAATCAAGGTACAACATGTCAATTTCGACCACACAAACGGTTTGATTAAGGAATAAGGATTGTGGGAATGTCAATTTAAACTTTCATGTCCATTTATTGCAATGAAACATACATTAGTGAAAATTGAAAAACATCGCATACAAATGATATAATTGGGCAAAATATGCAACTTCAAAATATTTCGGGCATAATCGTCTATAATTTAATTTTAAATTCCACACTGTAATTTGGGCCTGCGGATCCAAATAAAATTAGGCCTACACTTAAAACGTAGATAGATGGAAGAAACAAAAAAAGGATCTCAATAATCTTCTTCATCTGTCTAGGGTTTTGCCTCTTGTCTCCACTGTCGTCTCGTTAACCTAGAGAGTCGCTCTTCTCATCTTCTCCATGAAAAGGCTTTCAAAAAAACCAAAGTTAAAGCAGCTCCTGCTGTGGTTAAGGCCACGACGTCTTTGAAGAGAGACGTGATTGAGAAGGAACAATCCGATACGAAGGAGATGATAAAAGGAATAGCTGATAGTATTCAACGGAACGAAGAAAAGCTTGAGATGTTGATCTCATCGAGTAGTTCAAGTAATGGAGTTGCTGCAGCTGTTAAAACTGGCTCCGTAAAAGCTGAGTCAGAAAGCAGTTCGTCTGATGACGAATCATCTCCTGATGACGAATCATCTTCTGATGATGAGCCTGCCAAGAAAAAGACTAAAGAAGATACCAAGACTCCTAAAGAGGAGAGCACTAGTGACGATTCTAGCGAGGAATCTGATGAAAAAGAGATTCATACTCGTTTTGGCCCTGGTCGTGGTCTTTTTGTCGGTGGTCGTTTACGCGGTGGTCGTTGTGGCGGTCGAGGCCGTTGTGGTGGCTGTTGAGGTTTTAGTGTAGACAGGTCTCATGGAAACGGACTAGTTTTACACTCATATAAGAAGACTATCTTCGACGATATGGAGTGAAAAGCTTTTTCTTTTGGAAGAAGAAGTGGAAGTGCAACCCTTTCAATGTTATGTTTTGTTTAGGTATTAGTTAAATCTATTAAGTTGAGAAACGATTTCTATGAATTAATTTACGCAATCCAAATATTTTACAACTTCTGTACATGTCTTCAAGAATACACGAATAAATCTGAAGAAATCATAAACACAAGTACCGTTCCATTAACAATCATACATAGCTTCAGAGATATATATCTTTGAGCAACGACCTTACTATTTTCCAATGTACATGCAATGAAGGCTCCAACTGATAACCAAGGAATGAGGGGGAATAAATAAGTTCCCTCTCATTCCTTAAGAATTACACCATTCATAAGGAATGTGTATCTTATATTATTCTCCTTCATTCCATATTAATTAAAAACTTTTAGTGTTAAAATATTTCTTATCAAAAAACTGTAGGAATAAGTTCCCTAAATTTTATTCCTCTTCATTCCTTTCATTCTCATTCCTTTTGTTCCTTTAAAGCTCACCGCCGAAGTAAGTGAGTAACCAGTAAAACTCAATTCTTATCGAGAAAGCCAAAGCCTTTTGTTTCTAATGTAACAATATGTAAATTCTTGTTCACCAAGTCGGAATAAAAATATGATAGCATCAGTTCTCAAATGATATTGGTTCAATTTTTTATGATAAATCAAATACACCATAGTAAGTAAATATGTTTTTATGGTAAATCAAATGATATTTTATGTATTATATATATATATATATATATATATATCCAATCTTACATATTTGTTTTAACGTAATTAATGACCAAATATCTCTATATTTCCTTATTAGGTTTAGAAGTCGGCATAAAAATTATATAAATACATCGATCCCATGGTCTAAGAAATACAAGTTATTATTGTTCAGAGAATTCATTATTTGTCACTCGACCTCTCTCCATAATCTCTCTTGAAACCCTAGAGTCGCTCTTCTCATCTTCTCCATGAAAACGAGATCCAGCACCAAAGTTAAAGCAACTCCTGCTGTGGTTAAGGCCGCGAGGCCTATGAAAAAGGTTAAGAGAGAAGCCGAAGATGATTTGGAGTTGGAGAACAATAAGAAAGACGTGACTGAGAAGGAACAACCTGTTTCGACGGAGATGATGAAAGGAATAGCTGATCGTATTCAACGGATAGAAGAAAAGATTTATTTGTTGATCTCATCGAGTAGTTCAAGTAGTGGAGTTGGTGCAGCTGTTAAAACTGGCTCCGTAAAAGCCGAGCCAGAACGAAGTTCGTCTGATGATGAGCCTGCCGAGAAAAAGGCTGAAGAAGATACCAAGACTCTTAAAGAGGAAAGCACTAGTGATGATTCTAGCGAGGAATCTGATGAAAAAGAGATTGATACTCGTTTTGGCCCTGTTGGTGGTCTTTTTGTCGGTGGTCCTTTTCGCGGTGGTCGGTGTGGTGGTCTTCGCCAATGTACAAGATGTTGAGGTTTTAGTGGCGGAAGAATAGACAGGTCTCATGGAAACGGACCTAGTTTTACTACTCATATAAGAAGACTATCTTCGACGATATGGAGTGAAAAGCTTTTTCTTTTGGAAGAAGAAGTTTTTTTTTGGTGTTTTTAACTTGTGTGATACAATATAAGTGCAACCCTTTCAGTGTTATGTTTTGTTTAGGTATTAGTTGAATCTATTAAGTTGAGAAAAACGATTTCTATGAATTAATTTACACAATCTAAATATTTTACAACTTCTCTTCAAGAATACACGAATAAATCTCAAGAAATCAGAAACATAAGTACCATTCCTGTTGAGATATCAGTCAAGTCCCACATTTGGAAGTTTAGACAAGAAGTGTCTAATATATAAGTAGTGTTCAACTCCAACTAGTATGAGGCCAGTTCCATTAACAATAATATATAGCTTCAGAGATATATTCTTTGAGCGAAGACGTTACTATTTCCAATGTACATGCAATGAAGTAAGTGAGTGACTGACCAATAAACTCAATTCCTATCGGCAAAGCCAAAGTCTTTGTTTCTAATGTAACATTATGTCAATTCTTGTGCAGCAAGTCGGAATAAAAACATGAGCATCAGTTCTCAAATGATACTGGTTCAATTTTTTTATGATAAATCAAATACACCATAGTAAGTAAATAGATTTTTATGATAAATCAAATGATATAAGTTTTATGTATTATAGATACATCCAATCTTACATATTTGTTTTAACGTAATTAATGACCAAATCTCTATATTTCCTATTTGACCTTTCCGCGTTAGGTTTAGAAGTCGGCATAAAAATTGTATAAATACATCGATCCCATGGTCTAAGAAATACAAGTTATTCAGCGAATTCATTATTTGTCACTCGACCTCTCTCCATAAACTCTCTTTAAACCCTAGAGTCGCTCTTCTCATCTTCTCCATGAAAAAGAGATCCAACACCAACGTTAAAGCAGCTCCTGCTGTGGTTAAGGCTACGACGCCTTTGAAGAAGGTTAAGAGAGCAACTCCTGCTGTGGTTAAGGCCACGACGCCTATGAAGAAGGTTAAGAGAGAGGCGGAAGATGATGTGGAGAACCATAAGAAAGACGTGACTGAGAAGGAACAATCTGTTTCGATGGAGATCTCATCGAGTCTTTCGAATAATGGAGTTGCTGCAGCTGTTAAAACTGGCTCCGTAAAAGCCGAGGCAGAAAGCAGTTCGTCTGATGACAAATCATCTTCTGATGATGAGCCTGCCGAGAAAAAGGCTGAAGAAGGTACCAAGACTCCTAAAGAGGAAAGCACTAGTGATGATTCTAGCGAGGAAACTGATGAAAAGATTGATACTCGTTTTGGCCCTGCTCGTGGTCTTTATGTCGGTGGTCGTTTTCGCGGTGGTCGCTGTGGCGGTCGTCGCCAATGTTGCGCTTGTTGAGGTTTTGGTGGCGGAGGAAGAGACAGGTCTCATGGACCGGACCTAGTTTTACTACTCATCTAAGAAGACTGTCTTCGATGATTAGGAACGATTAGGAGTGAATAGCTCTGTGTTTTTCTTTTTGGAAGAATTTTTTTGGTGTTTTTAATTTGTGTGATACAATGCAATTGCAAACCTTTGAATTTTACGTTTTGTTTAGGTCTTAGTTGAACCTATTAAGTTGAGAAACGAATTCCATGAATTATTTTGCGTAATCCAAATATTTTACAACTTCTGTGTCTTCAAGACTACATGAATTAATCTCAAGATCACAAACACAAGCACAAGTACCATGAACAATATAAAATACATAGCTTCAGAAATATATATCTTTATATTAAGCATATGTACATACAATGAAGTAGGTGAGTGACCAATATAACTCAATTCTTATCGGCAATGCCAAAGCCTTTTGTTTCTAATGTATATGTAAAACTCTTGTGCACCAAGCCAGAATAAAAACATGAGCATCAGTTCTCAAATGATATTGGTTCAGTTTTCTGATTATAAATCAAATACTTCATATTTTTTAAAAATCACAGAAAGATTTAATAATTTAAGATAAAAAATCAAAATAATAACTTTTCAATTGAATTACATTAAGAAAAATAAAAATCAAACTATACTAAATATATTAATATTTTATTGATGATAACTTTAATGTCTCACCAATGGATTCTCTATATTTCCTATTTGCAAGCTTTTCCCTTTTTTACATTAGGTCTAGGAGTCGGCAAAAAGTTGTATAAATATATATCTAATATTCAGCAATTCTTAATTAGCCTCTTTCCCTTTATCTCTCTCAAACCCTAGAGTCGTCGCTCTTCTCATTCTTCTCCATGGATACTATATCCGCTGCCAAAGTTGAAGCATCCCCTGCTGTGGTTAAGGCCATGGAAGACTTATTGGAGATGCATAGGAAAGACGTGATTGACAAGCAACAATCTGTGACGGTGGAGATGTTAAAAGGATTAGTTGATCGTATTCAGCGGATCGAAGAAAAGTTGGATTTGTTGATCTCATCGCGTCCTTCGATTCCATCAGTTTTTAAACCATCTAATCCTTTCTCCACGCAACCAGGCATGCCTCCCTTCGCACCCACTCAGTTACACTATGGAACAAAAGAAGGAATTGACGCAAAGGTCGACAGGACAAGCTTCGGGAGCAAACCGTTTGGTGATAAAATAGATAGTGATGGTCCTTATGCTCCTTTTGGTCGTGGTCGTGGTCTTTTTGTCGGTGGTCGTTTTGGCGGTGGTCGTTGTGGCGGTCAAGGCTATTGCACTCATTGTTAAGGTTTTGGTGGCGGAGGAAGAGACGTTCTCATTGAAACAGGCCTAGTTTTACTACTAAGATAAGAAGATTATGTTCGAGGATTAGGAGTGAAAAGCTCTTTTTTGGAAGAAGATGAAGCTTTTTTGGTGTTTCTTTTTAAACCTAAGTGTAAATAACACAACCTTTTTCAATAGTTCAGTTTATCTCATGTTCTAGTTACGTTTTTGTTCAGACAATAGTTTAATATATTCAGTTAAGAAACAAATTCTTTTGAGTGCCTTGGTAGTAGCCATAAATTAGTTTTATATAATCCAATTCATAACTTCGTGTCTTAATTCCTAATAATACATGAATTGTTCTCGAGAAATCACAAGCACAAACAAGTACTCGTTTCACAAAATAATACATAGCTTTCGGAAATATCCTTTTAATGTACATGCAATGAAGTGAGTGCTAATAAAACTCAATTCTTATTGGTAAACCCAAATCCGTGTGTTTCTCAACTATTACGTTTCTAGTAACAATTGTTAATAGTATATGATAGTGCAATGCATCGCCCGTGTGCTAACTATCCACTCTCTTTTGCACTCGAAGTATATATATGTTGTCATGAATGATTATCCGCATTAGGATTAATGAACACAAACTCTGATCTGCAATTAAAACAACAAAAGGTTAATACCGTTTTCTTATGTTCTAGTTACGTTTTGTTCGGATATTAGTTGAATCTATTCAACTGAGAAGCGATTTCTGTGGAGTTCCTTAAGTAGCGTATCCATAATATTAATTTACAAGAGCAGAGAAACAAGACACTGGTTTGTAAAACCTAACAACCAAAGTTTAAGGACACGAAAAAAGTTCTGGAACAACAAAGCATCTAGAAACTTGAAAGTGCAAATACGGAAACATCCACTAGAAGCAATACACGTGGCTTCTTTACCACCAGCATCTCTTTTAAATTTCATTTCATATTTTTCGCTGTATATACCATATTATTTTATTTGCGTGACACTCTTTTTTTTTCTTCTGGAAAACACATAGACATTCTACCTTAAACTACTTTTTAATTGTCGTAAAAAAAAATACTACTTTTTAATTAGTAGTAAGAAAGACATTTCGAATATTACATATTATTTTGTAGATAATTACCAGTTGTATATATTTTCCTATATACAGTATTTCCAAATTTTTCCTTTTTACATTAAGTTTAGTAACCGGCATAAAGTTGTATAAATACATGGACCTTATGGTCTAAGAAATACAATCAGTTCTCTCTCTAAAGCCCTAGAGTCGCTCTTCTCATATTTTCCATGGACACTAAAACCGCTACCAAAATTGAAGCCGCTCCTGCTGTGGTTAAGGCCATGGAAGAGTTAATGGAGATGCATAGGAAAGACGTGACTGGGAAGGAACAATCTGTTGTGACAATGGAGATGATAAAAGGACTATCTGATCGTATGCAGCGGATCGAAGAAAAGTTGGATTCGTTGATCTCATCGCGTCTTTCAAATCCTGCAGCTTTTAAAACTGGCCCTGTAAATTCCAATCCTTTCTCCATACCCCCCTTTCCACAACCTCAGATACACGCAGGAAAAACAGTGGGAACTGATGCAAAGGCCGGTGGAACAAGCTTCGAGAGCATTCCGTTTGATGAAGAGATGGAGAATGTTAGTGCTTTAAATCCTTTTGAAGGTAGTAGTGGTAGTGTTAGTGGTCCTGGTGGACCACCTTTTAGTCCTTCTAGTGGTCGTGGTCGTGGTCTTTATACCGGTGGTCGTTTTGGCGGCGGTCGTTGTGGCGGTCAAGGCTTTTGTAGCTTCTGTTAAGGTTTTGGTGGCGGAGGAAGAGACGTTTGTCACAGAAACGGACCTAGTTTTACCAAGACGCTTCTTGCGATGTTGTGTGTTTTAACTTTTGTGATACAATATTACAATGCAACCTTTTCAATAGTTAAGTTTTTCTTATGTTCTTGTTATGTTCTTTTTCAATATATTGTTTAGAAATTTGTCGAATCTATTATTCAATTGAGAAACGAATTCTATGGAGTGCCTCTAGTAGCTTCCACAATTTAATTCACCTAATCAATATATAAAAGAAATTGTAATTTTAAAACGTCACAAAGAGTTTCAATAACCTAGTTTATCATCTATAAAATCCATCTTGATTCGAATCACATGCAGTAAGGCCTTTGGTTCAACAAGTATCCTCACACCTTTGTCTTCCACCAGCCCATCAAATTTCGTTTTCTCATCCGATCCAACCAAACATAACCCGCAACACAGCAAATCATATTTTCCGAAAATGTCAATATATATTTTGGTTAGTATTGATTTTATGTTTTATGTAGTTTATAAATGTTTAGATAAATTATTCCTCCGCAATCCTTAAATTATTATTAGAATTTGCAAATAAAAATAAATTTTAAAAAAATAAAAACTAATTATTTTAAAACAAAATATATCAATACTTATTTTTGAATTTAATGTCGTAAATCTACTTTTTTAGATTTTATGATTGTTTTTCCATAATTAATTATTTAATTTTATAAATATATATTTTTAGTTTTTAATGATTTCTATATAATTATTTTTTTATAACTATAGTTTTTGAGTTGATTAAATTGGCACTTTTGTAATATTTAATTATTTTAAATATAAAATTATACTTCTCAATATTAATATAGAGATATCCAATCTTTAGATATTTTTTTTAATAAAGATAATTTACCAATTCTCTATTTCCTATTTGTGAATTTTTCCTTTTTATATTAGGTTTGGAAGTCGGAATAAAGTTGTATAAATACATCGACCTTGTGGTCAAGAAACAAATAAATTTATTCAGCAATTCATTCTTTTTGGCCCTCTCTCCGGTATCTCTCTTTAAACCCTAGAGTCGCTCTTCTCATTCTTCTCCATGAACAACCAAACCGCTGCCAAATTTGAAGCATCTCCTGCTGTGGTTAAGGCCATGGGAGAATTATTGGAGATGCATAGGCAAGACGTGATTGAGAAGCAACAATCTGTGGCGATGGAGATGATTAAAGGATTATCTGATCGTATGCAGCGGATCGAAGAAAAGTTGGATTCGTTGATCTCATCGAGTCCTTCGAATCTTCCTGGACCTCCTGGAGCTTTTAAACCTAGTCCGTTCTTCACACAGCCACGCAAACTTGAAAATAGCCCCTTCGCAGCCACTCAGATACAGCAAGGAAAACAAGAGAGAATGGTCGACAGAACAAGCTTAATGGATAATGATAGGCCTTTTAAGTTTTCCGGTCGTGGTCGTGGTCTGTTTGTTGGTGGTGCTTTAAGCGGTGGTCGTTGTGGCGGTCTAGGGTTTTGTGGCGACTGTTGAGGTTTTGGTGGCGGCCTCGTGGAATGGAGCTTGGTTTACTACTCATGTAAGAAGACTATCTTCGACGATCAGGAGTGAAAAGCTCTTTTCTTCTGGAAGAAGAAAATAAGCTTTTTGGTGCTTTTAACTTTTGTGAAACAATCCAACCTTTTCAATAGTTCTGTTTTTCTTATTGCGCATTGTTTATTTACAAGCACATATGGAGTGTCTTTAGTAGTACAATAAATTGATTTACTCATTTGATCTATTGGTGTTATCTGATCATCTTCTTTATGTATGTGGTTTATTGTTACTTTATGTATTCTTACATTCGAATCAATATTATAAAGCTAGATGTTATAAAAAAACAAGAACAAAGTCCAAACACTTTATAGCTTCGTTCCCTCAGAGGAATACATGAATTGATCCTAAGAAATCAAAAGCACCGCTCCATTAAACAATACGTACAAAGCTTTCAGTTGTATCTTTAAGCAACGACCAGACTGTCTCTAATGTATAAGCAATGAAGTATTTTACCAGTAAAACTCAATTTCTTATTGGCAGAGCCTTCTGTTTTTTCTAACAATGTTATATAATATATTATAGTGCATGATGTGCATCGCCAGTGTGCTAATTATCCACTCTGCTTTGCGCTCGAAGTAGATGTCGTAATGAATGATTCACCACATCCGCATTGCCAGTTAAGATCTGACTTATGAACACAAACTCTGGTTTGCATATTAATCAAACCGACAAGAGCCTATTAAAAGATATTCAAACCTTGGTTTCTCATCTATAAAACCAATCTTGGATCCATTCACCTATAAATCTTCGATATTGATATCAATGCATATAGCATAAACATAAATTTCACAAAAATTAAACCTATAATATTTTTTAAGAATATTTTCAAAAAATAAAAATATTGTCATAAATCTACTTTTTAGATTTTTATGATTCTTTCACCATAATCAATTTTTATTTAATGTCATAAATCTATAATTTTTTATTTATTATTAGAATTTTGCAACTAAAAATAAATTTTACAGAAAAACTATAATATTTGAAAAATATAATTTATTTCTAATTTGATGTCATAAAACTACTTTTTAGATTTCATGCTTGTTTCACCATATTAATTTTTATTTAATTTCATAAATCTATAAGTTTTATATTTTTATAGAGATATATCCAGTCTTACATATTTATTTTTACCGTAATGACCAAATCTCTATATTTCCTATTTGTGTTACATTAGGTTTAGAAGTCGGCATAAAAGTTGTATAAATACATCGATCTCATGGTCTAAGAAATAGAAATTATTATTCAGCGAATTCATCACTCGAACCTCTCTCCATAATCTATCTTTAAACCCTAGAGTCGCTCTTCTCATCTTCTTCATGAAAACGAGATCTAACACCAAAGTTAAAGCAGCTCCTGCTGTGGTTAAGGCCACGACGCCTTTGAAGAAGCTCAAGAGAGAGCGGGAAGATGATTTGGAGAACCGTAAGAAGGACGTGACTGAGAAGGAACAATCTGTTTCGATGGAGATGATGAAAGAATTAGCTGATCGTATGCAACGGATGGAAGAAAAGATTGATTTGTTGATCTCATCGAGTCGTTCGAGTAATGGAGTTGCTGCAGCTGTTAAAACTGGCTCCGTAAAAGCCGAGCCAGAACGCAGTTCGTCTGATGATGAGCCTTCCGAGAAAAAGGCTGAAGAAGATACCAAGACTCCTAGAGAGGAAAGCACTAGTGATGATTCTAGCGAGGAATCTGATGAAAAAGAGATTGCTCGTTTTGGCCCTAGTCGTGGTCTTTTCGTCGGTGGTCGTTTTCGCGGTGGTCGTTGTGGCGGTCGTCGCCTTTGTTCAACTTGTTGAGGTTTTGATGGCGGAGGAAGAGACAGGTATCATGGAAACGGACCTAGTTTTACTACTCATGTAAGAAGACTATCTTCGACGATTAGGAACGATTAGGAGTGAAAAGCTCTGTGTGTTTTTTTTTTTTATTTATGAAGAAGTAGTTTTTTTGGTGTTTTTAACTTGTGTGATACAATGCCACAATGGAATTGCAAAACTTTAAATTTTACGTTTTGTTTAGGTATTAGTTGAATCTACTAAGTTGAGAAACGAATTCTATGAATTATTTTACGTAATCCAAATATTTTACAACTTCTGTATCTTCAAGCACAAGTACCATTAACAATAATACATAGCTTCAGTTCTAATGTACATGCAATGAAGTAAGTGAGTGACCAGAGAAATTTTGCTATTGATGATAACTTTAACGGTTATCTCACCAATGGAAATAAAAATTTGTGATACATTAAATATTAAATACATTAAATTTAAATGGAAATATTAAATTTGTGATAAAAATTTCAAAATAAATACATTAAAAATATTATTACTGTATTGGTGAGATATTCAATGGATATTCTCACCAATGAATTCTCTATACAATATTTCCTTTTTTACATTAGGTTTAGAAGTCGGCAAAAAGTTGTATAAATAAATATATACTAGAGTTTGACCCGCGCCCTGCACGGGGAGATGGTTTCTGAATTTGTATTTTTTAATTAAAAATGTATATTTAACTATTTCAAAATTTTATGTGACAGATTTTTTTACCTTGTTAAGGTTTTTATCTTCGTTTATAATGTGGAAATTAAACATTTTTTAAAAATTATAAACATTGATCATAGACATAGATTAAATATGCTACTATAGATTAAATATGCTAGACTTCAGCAAGATACATAAAAATCAAATGAGTATATTTTATAAGATAAGAAGATAAAAAGTTTTAGGTGTTTACACGGATTAGAACTAACTTTTTTTATTTCTTTTAAAACTAAAACATGTTTTATTATAATTCCAAAACAATCCAACCAATAAAAGATCAATCTTGCAAAATCCAAATTGTCAAAATAACAAAAGTATAAGTAATTTTGTACTGAAAAATTGAAACAAATGGAGCAATATTCAAATTTTTGATCAAAATTAAATACATTTATAAAAAATATTATTTTATTTGATTTCATTATACAGTTTAACTAAAAAATCATATAAAATATTAAAAATAAAATTTTACATTTAGATACCTACTCTCCTACTTACATGGTTGCATATCATCTATTTTTTATAATATATTTTTACACCTACACACAACAACATATTGGGAATTTTAATAGTTTTAGTGATTATTTTGTTTTTAAAAATTCAAATCATAGCATATATAGAAAAAGTTTAGATTTTATTTATTAGATTTTTTGTATTGTGTCAATTTTTTATTTTATAAAATAAAGTTAAACAAAGATGAAAGGAGATATAGAATGATTTAAAAAAATATAATGATAGCATTAAATTGAATCTCATATTTTCCTTATTTACTAATTTTCGTAATTGTCAATTAAGGAAAGAGAATGATGATTCTTTTATTAATAATTTCATATATGATTAATCTAACTATACATATTTGATTCTCTAACCAAAAATATGAATGGCAATGTTTGTAATTAGTCTAGTAAACTAATCCTTATTTTATAAATAACATGAGAAGCTTCTAATGATGACACATCAGCATGACATTCTTGTTAATAACACATCAACTAAAGGTTATTTTTAAAGTGTTTTCTCTTTTAATATTTAATATATTAGGGATATCTAAGGCATGCCAGTTAATATTCACCAATTCTTAGCCTCTTTCCCTTATCTCTCTTAAACCCTAGAGTCGTCGCTCTTCTCATTCTTCTCCATGGACTATACATCCGCTACCAAAGTTGAAGCATCCCCTGCTGTGGTTAAGGCCATGGAAGACTTATTGGCGATGCATAGGAAAGACGTGGCTGAGAAGGAACAGTCTGAGACGATGGAGATGTTAAAAGGATTAACTCATCGTATTAAGCATATCGAAGATTTGTTGGTTACATTGAGTCTTTCGCATCCTGCTTTTAAAACTGGCCCTGTATTTGCTACTCCTTCCATGAACAGTAGTCGGGAATCTGATGCAATGCATAGTGCTCGCGGTCGTGGTCTTTATGACGGTAGTCGTGCTCGCGGTCCTGGTCTTTATGACGGTGCTCGCGGTCCTAGTCTTTATGACAGTGGTCGTAGTGGCTATCTTGGTCCTGGTTATGGTGGTCTTTATGGTGGTGCTGGTTATGGTGGTCTTTATGGTGGTGCTGGTTATGGTGGTATTTATGGTGGTGCTGGTTATGATCGTGCTGCTTATGACGGCGGTCGTGGTCGTGGTCTTTATGTCGGTGGTCGTTTTGGCGGTGGTCGTTGTGGCGGTCAAGGCTATTGTGGCGGCTGTTGAGGTTTTGATGGCGGAGTAAAGAGGCATGCCTCATGGAAACGGACCTAGTTTTACTAAGAAGTTTTTTTTGCTCTTCGTTGGTTTTAACTTTAAACTTAATTGTGATACAGTACAATGCAACCTCTTCATTAGTTCAGTTTTTCTTATGTTTCTAATTACGTTTTTGTTCAGATATTAGTTTGATATATTAATTTAAGAATAAAAATTCTTATGGAGTGTCTTTAATTTGTAGTATCAATTAAGAAATTAGTTTTACATAATCCAATTTATAACTTCGTCTCTTAATTTCCTAAAGAATATATACATGAATTAATCTCAAGAAATCACAAGCAACAATACATAGTAGCTTCAGAAATATACCTTTAAGCAACGACATAGTGTTTTGTAAATGTGAGCAAGAGTTGGAGAACTTTAGTTTATCGTCTATAAAATCGATAATTGGTTACACTTGCAGATTTTTCTACGATCCACAGACTTTGGTTTCTTTAGTTATAGTGGTCAACATTAATTTGCTAGTGTTTGATCTATTCTTATTGATTTACCATACTTTTCGACACCAAATGCTCATCCGACCATAAGTTTATAAATTGGTTTACACTTGTGTCTAAATTTAGCTTCTATTTCCCATAAAAGAAACTATAAATAATACACTTGGATCTTTGACCTCTTTAGATCCAAAAATGAATCATCTCATTATTTTTATGTTAGTTCTTGCCATGTGTTTTGGTTCGAATACATCCGCATGCGCTCCAAACATAATAACATTTTATAACCAACTTGGATATGACCGTATCCTCAAACTCAACTGCTCGTCCAACAGAAACGAAAATAATGGTATGCATGAGTTAAAACACAATGATCGCCACGAAATTTTGGTTAATGAAAGAGGAAAAGGCAGAATAGTATGGCGTTGTACGTTAAGGCAAGGTCTGAAAATGGAGTATTTTGTTACCATATGGAGAGCATATAGAGGAGCCTCTCAAAACCGATGTGGTCAGGAACGTTATTATACTGTTCTACGTGAGGGGATTTTCTTAACCAGAAATAGTATCTTGACCGATCGAGAATTTCTTTGGGAAGTTAGTAAATAATGTTTTGGTTTTTCCTTAACACTAAACATTTATGAAACTAAGTTTTTTTTTTTGTTTTTTGGTTTCGTGTGTCTAATTTATCAAGTCTTTTTTCTCTAATTTGGGTATACAAAAGTGAAAAAAAAAAAAAAAAAATCGAGAATGTAATAAAGATCCGAAGCAAATAAGTTGCGATTCTACAATAGTAGAAAATGTAATAAATAGCTACAAGCTTGGGATTTACTTCCGTATGTATGCTCAAGAAATTGTAATTCATTTGTCGAATTTTGCTTATGTTTCTGATTACGTTTTTGTTCAGATAATAGTTTAATATATTCAGTTAAGAAACAAATTCTATGGAGTATCTTTAATTACTAGTTGATAACTTGGTTTCCTTATTCCTAAAGAATACATGAATTAACTTCAAGAAATCACAAGCACAAGTACCATTAACAAGAATACATAGTAGCTTCAGAAATATATCTTTAAGCAAACGACCTTACTCATTTCTAATGTACATGGCTACATGCAATGAAGTAAGTGAGTGACCACCAAAAACTCAAATTCTTATTGGCAAAAAGCCTTCTGTCTTCTCAACGACTCTGTTTTTTTAGTAACAATGTAAATATACTTTGTTAACTATCCACCCTGTTTTGCGCTCGAGGTAGATGTTGTCATGAAGGACTCACCACATCCGCATTGCCCTTGCGAGTTAGGATTGATGAACACAAACTCTGATCTGCAATCCAAACAAACCAACAACAAAAAGGTTCTCAAAACTCGATATGATCAAACAAGACTCTGTGTGGGTAAAATGTGACAAGAGTGTTTCATCCAAACCTTAGTTTATCATCTATAAAATCCATCTTGGTTCCAATCACATGCATTAAGGCCTTTGGTTCAACAAGTATCTTCACTCCTTTCTCTTCCACCAGCTCATCAAATTTCCCTTTCTCATCTGTTACAAATACTCAGCATGAGAATAGTCTTGTAAACAATCGGCTCAACACACACAATCAACAGTAACAAAGCAAAAACATGCACCAAATTTGTGTACTCTAAACTTAGAAGCATCTAGAGACTCTAACGGAAACTTGATACATATAGCTTCTTCATCAGTGAGCTACGAAAACGGATTCATCTCTACTCTACACACATAAGCACTCCTCAAATCTCAAACCTATTTTAACCAAGATTAACAATTCCAAACCAGCTAAAATCAAAGATTGAAACTTGGTTAAACGTTGCTACCACCCAAAACAAGAGAAATGACAATTTGGCGGAAATAAACTGAAATCATCCAGAAAATGAAATTCAAGCGATGATCAAATTCTTAAATCTCAATCTGAGCCTCTTGCTATTGCTACCAAAGAGATGAATAAGATCAAAAACAAAGCAAGATTCAAATTGCAAAAATCAATGCCCAGAAATCAAAATTGAAACTTGATCACACGTGCTTCACACCCAAGATCAGAGAGAGAGAAAAAAACAACATTTCGCGTTGATAAAATTGAAGTTTTTCGAGAATACGAATAACCAAGTGGAGATTGTGTGATCGTTACCGGCGTAATTGAGGGTGTAAGATAAACCGTTGCAGCCACGAGCTTTGACGCCCAATCGGAGGTAAGGTTTCTGCCTCTGCTGCAAAAGATGATGAACCCTAGAAGCAGCTTCCTCCGTCAAGGTCAATACTTGCTTCCTCATCGCCGGTCCAGCCCTCGCCGCCGCAGCCGCCATAACTCGAGAAGCTTTCATCGAATCGAATTACAGATTCAAAGGCATGATTTAGTATAAGACTAATCTCAAAGCTAGAAAAATGGAAATGTCTCCTTCCGATTTTGCGCTAAGTTAGAAAATGGAGAACAAGTTTGCTTCTTTCGCTTCTGAAAAATGATTATCATTCGGTTCGATACGGTTTAATTTGGGTTTGAAAGTCGTTCGGTTATTGAAATTTCGACCAACACACAAAAACCAAACTTGAAGTTGTTTATCTTATTTGGGCTTGACCCATCAAACAATACCATGGACCCTGAAGTTATGGTTAAATTGGTGGGAAGATCGATTAACCAACGTTAATTATTATTTTTATCTATATAGATTATAAACAGCCAATTAATATTTGACAATTTTTAAAAGTCTTTAGGTTAAAACTGGAAGAAAGAAAAAAATCGAAAAATATCTTCAGTTGATACGTTAGTTAAATACTATATTTGTTTTCTTTTTAAAAAAACAAAATCTCTGAAGAAAAAAAAGAAGTCGACTAACGTCGATGTCGTTATTATCATCTAATCTCTTCATACGTAACTGTTCCAAGTTTATCATCTTGCTAACTGTTCCGTTGTTGATTTCTGCTTCCAACATTCCAATAATTCACTCCCTTTTTAAAAAAGTGACGTACGTTTCTGTTTTTGTTTTTCAAAAGATTAGTATATGATATTTTATAATATTGCCATTAATTTGGTCGAATTTGGTCTTGAACTAACCATGTAGATAATCTGTAAAAATAGAAGACTTCTCTCACATATGTATATATACGTAATTATCGATGATATATCCTCAATTCTTACTATCAAGAAAGATTCATTCCTTTTTTTCTTATGTATCCATAACCGACAAAAAGACATAACAACAAAATCAAAAAGCAACATAAGTCAATAACTCGTAACACAAATAATTAAAGAGTGATACTGGTGAGACTGAAGGGGAAAAAGTAGTAAGCACTAACATTAATTTGATACCACCTAATCAATGTTAATTACCAACAAAGTGAGTTAAATCATAATTTATACTTCATTTTTTATTTCTTTATTTATTTGGCACGGTCTTGGATAATATCGAATCCCATCTCCGTTGGATCAGTGGCTTGAAGCTCATAGTGAATCCCTTCCAACTTTCTCCTCAGCCCTGCTTTGGACGTTGCGTATAAGATCTTTGCCCTTACCCTCGATGCTTCCGGTGACCTAATTCCGATAATAGAAGTTCATAAATATAAACATTTGGATTGATAAATTCGGTTTGATTCGGTTATACGGGTTTGGGTTGGTCTTTTCCACCACTAACACATTCCATGGAGACTATTTCAAGAAGCACTTGCTTAACCATTACGCTTATATAAATTAAATACCTATTTTACCCTTGCATGTGACTAGAATTTGAGGGGCAAAAAAAGGTAAATATCTTCTAGTTTTGGAAGCAAGAAATGAAGACTAACCAGTAGATGAAGAAGATCTTGCTCTTGCGGCAGTTATCGACGGTGACAAAGTCAAAATCGAAGACAGCGTAGCGACAGTCATCCACCGGTAAAGAGGCAACGAGATCTTGGTAACTTTCTCCGGCGCCACCAACTTTATCGACGGTGACTATACGAGACTTCTCTTCGATCTTGAACACGATGTATCTGTGCACTTTCTTCCACTTCATCTCCATGAAAGAGCTCGTACACTCCTCCGTCACACGCATCCCCGTCGTCGCCTGTAAAATTGTATATCAAGATCATCGGATCATTTAAATTTCAAGATCAGATCAAGAATCTTAAACCTAGAGAAAAGAAATATGATTCTGTTACCATCTTGAAAGCCATCGCCATTGTTGCAAAAGCTGATTCTTCTTCTGTCTCTTTTTCCTCTCTTTTTTTTTTGGCGTGGAGAGCTTTTTTCCGTTAAAATGGTATGACTTTGAGGTCTTTATATAAAGTCATGCCTACACAAATGCGATCATTTTTATTACAAAATTAACCTTGGCATTGAAACGTCAACTTTTTCATTAGAGGCGAATAATATTTCTCGTGGGCGTAACTAAAGTTCTGCACTAACTATATGTACATATTTATGTTTTCTTAGCATTTTCATTTTCGTTCCACAAGATTTTTCGTTCATACTATGTGTGTATTAAGTTGTTGGTGAAAAACACAATTTGTTGTCCGAAAGTCGTTATTCAATCTTTCAAAACAAAGAGTAAGACCTCTTGGTTTCACCATTTAGATGGCATGTAAGAGAATGGAGAATAAACAAACAAAACTTAATCTAATACGAGCTACTGGAATTAAAACTATTTCAATCTTACCTTATGAGTTTTAAATACTTTTAATAATAGATTCATGCGATGCGAGACAGTATTATATCTTAGATATTTAGCTAGTTAACCTTCGTGTTGAATCGTTCTTCAAGGCTACACTTTCCAAAAACATTCTCGTCGGTAACCTCTTCACCACTATAATGGTAGGGTACTACAACGACTAGACACATTACGATACAGAAAGAAACAAAAAGAGTATAGGGATTAGAGAAATGGGTCAATGTTTATACGGAATTTAATAAATAATAATAATATTATACATACAAAAATAAATGTGACGCTAGGAATGGAGAGGGTGGTCCCAAAGAATAGTAGTGGATCTCCAAGTAACTCAACACCCACAATTTCATCGATCTCAGAAATTTCGTGTTACTCAAAACTCAAGTGACCCTTTACGTGTAAGCAAAGGATTGAGATGTAGATCTCATATTATTCCATTTTTGTTCTCTCAATTTTCAACTTCTGTTATTAGTATATTAATGGACGGTATGGACCATTCAAATTTCAAACAGATAATTCACGATGAGATGGGGAATCCAGAGCACTAATACTATAATAGTAATAGGTGAGAAAATACTAATGTATTCATGTGATGTTACAAAATAAAAATGTGACTGATATCATAAATATAGTTTATAGACAGCTAAATTCTAGAGTATACTTATAGGTAACTGGTTTTACTAGCAAACACAAGAAGTTTCTTTGCCAATTTGACCAAAAAAACTCTTTGTATTTATACAAATCTGTGCTGTTTCACTAAGTAATACATATCATATACTGTATGTATAATAAAATTAACGTGTTACTAAATAAAATATATTTGATATTTGATGATATAATGGTTCCATATAATAATAAAATATGATATATATCCCAAGGATACGTGTAAGGTGCTTAGGTGCACTAGACAATTCCAATATTTAATTTAATCCCGATACTAGTCGAGACTTGCAATGAAATTGTCCAATGCTTCAAATTGAGCAACTTCACAACACTGTCTTATGCATGTATCTGTGTTTCTATGTTTTTTTTTTGGTAATATTTTTTTGATAAAATGTTCTTTTTTCTTGAGTTTGCAAGTGTGCGTACTCGCTCACCTAATGTTCGGGGGAAATCAAAGTACCATACACGAGGACGTAAAAGTTCATTCCAAAATACCAAACACTAAAATCTAACGTTAGGTGAAAAATATGTGGCCACGTGAGGTCGACAAGCCTTTTCGCCTCAAATACATTTTTTTTGTCTTTAGACTTTTTGGTTTTAGGAAAATCAAATCAAACTGAAATCAAAATCTAATACAATCCCGCATAGCTATAGGCCTATAGTTATCTTTACTTGCTTTAAGTGTGAATTTTGGGCTAAATAAGTTTAGAGAAAATACATAGGTACTTGTTTTTTGTTTCTTTCTTTTTATTTGGATAGAAATTGTGTTTACAAAAAGAAATTGGGCTATTTATAGTTTTTTTTTATCGATTTGTTTATATGTATTTGCAGTATCTTACTATCTTATTTGATATAGCTTCCGAATGCTTCTGCATTTCTACACTTCCGAGATCAAATGCAAGATATATAAACGTTGGAAAGAAGAATCAAAACTTTCTCTCTCTCTATGTGAAATTAAATATGTAGATATTTAAGTGAATCGACGATAATCTCGTATATCATATTTGGTACGTGATCCCAAATCCACCCACAAGCCTAAATGTTACTACGGATCAGTCCCAGTTGTAAAGATGTTTGGGCCTAGGAAAAGATAATGGGCATATATTTTTGTTATCTTTGTTCACTTGTGGAGGATGAGACTACCAATTTCTGATGGGCTTTTTTCCCCCTTTGTTTTATATGCACACACATCTTCGTCATCGTAGAACCATTGCTTGATTTTAGTTTCAGATAAATTATTATAGAGTTCAACGCATATTCATTACCTGAAAAAGGAATTTACAAAAACATATCTCATAAGTCTACATATATGCACACATAAAATTGTTTTCTAGTAAGACTATGATCATAATCCAAAAATCTTTTTAACTATCAAGATTTTTCTTTGAGAGGTTGATTCGCAAGTTATGCAAGTCATTCGATAACATCTATACTAGTCTTTTCATAGATACATATGTAGCTATATATATGCTTTTGATTTACAAAACTTTTCGAGCTTTGAATCCGTCATCTTCTTATATCAGAAGGATGAGTCTCTTATAATGTGCAGCCGCAAAAGAATGGCCACCCACTGGCCCACCCACTCCTATGGCATGTACATCATGGTAGGTGAGATATTTCGTTAGGTAACTTTACATTTTTCAGAATATATTATGACTGTTCTTTGCTTTTTTTTAACAAAAAATAATTTGGCACATTTGACTGGTCAAGCATTAAGATCTAAGAGTATAATCGTGAGAATTTTTTTTTGTTTATTATATTTATAGAGTGCAACATGGTTATTAAAAAATTAGACGTTGCAATTTGCATAATTGTTAAATAGAAAAGCATTATCGCTGTTCTTATACAGCTTTTGTAAAGTAATTGGCTTTTAGTGACAACCAAAGGCCACTTGTAGATTATTTCGGATCAAACGAAAATTCGGTTCTTTTCACGTCGTAAACTTATTAATTGCCAATGTCTTTCTTTGTTTTATGATCAGGAGAAAAACAACTACATTTGTTAAGTGAAAACTTTATTTTCTTTATGAATGTCCATTCTTATATTGTAGGCTAATGGTGTGGAAATGGTAGAAGCGACTGCGTGAGTGTTCTCCTTAAGCTTCTACACTATTAAGTACAGTATTAACCAATGAAAGCCATCTATTGCTCCTAGGTTTTATGATTTTTTTCGGGTCTCGTCTGGAAAATAAATCACACAACATTGTAGCCTAAAGAAAAAAATAAAGATTATCACATTTGAGTAGCCTGGACAGTGGCCGTACCATAAGAGATAAAAGTTCAAAATCCAGTGTTTGCGTCTTATCCAAAGTGATAAGCAAATTGAGATAACTTCTCACGCAAATCAGATTAATCAATTTCTCAAAACATCTCTAATCTTCTTTAACAGAAAAAGATAGATAGACAGTGTCTTTATCAATCTATTTCTCAGTCCTTTTGTAAATATCAAATTGTAAAGGTCCAAAATTAAACAAAAGTGCATGGAAGAACGAGTTTCAAGTTCAGCCGCAAAACAATAAGATATTTTGTTATCTCAATTCATTTTTGAATATATTGGTTCCAAATAAAATTCGTGTAGGACAGGGCGAGATTGTTCTCTTCATTTTTTTCCAGCTCTTTTTTTTTGAACCTTTTTTCCAGCATGCATATGCTAATTTCTTAGGTTTATTTGATTGAGAAAAAAATAGTATTTTCAGTTTATGTTTTTGAATTTCGATAAAGGATCATGTTTAAAAAACATAAAATCGCGTTTTTTTTTATTTAGACTTTTTTATTCTATCAAGCATTATGCTTTGACTCGATGGAATTATTTTAATCATAGTGCCACATGGTTAAATTAACAAACATATCGCTGTTCTTATATATATTTTCTATAGAAATGGGCTTTTGGAGACTATCTAAAGCCACTTGTAGAATGCCTTCAAATCAAAGGGGACGACAACGATGGTTGTGTTTCATTCACAAAACAAATAATCTTATCAATGAGTGATTGAGTGATTTTGTATACTTATTAACATCCAATTTCTTCTTCTTTTTTTAAACATCTTCTCTTTTCTTTTTTGGTAGATTAGGAAGAGGAAACCAATTTGTACACTAGGTAAGTGATAAGCTCTTTTCCTACCAATCTTAATCTATATTGTAGCTAATCCTAGAATGGGAATGTTATTTGTGTTTATTAGAAATTGTTAATAGTGAGAGAAATAAAACTACAAAAGAATACAAGTATATAACTCTCTCTCTCAACCATCCATTTGAAAAAAAGCACGATCGATATCATTTTTTTTTTTTCTTTTTTCTTTTTTTTTTAAGCACGATCGATATCGATCGTTTGAGTAGCGGCGGAGGTTTTCAGGAACAGCCTGTATAATGGCCGTACCAGTGAGAAAAAGTTTCTAAATTCTCAAAGTTTTCTGTCTTTTTCGAATGTGATAAGCAAATTGTGATAACCTCTCCCGCAAATCAGATCAATGACTCAAAACATATCTCCATTATTGATGATATATAAAGAGTCGTCGCTATCAATCTATTTGTCTCCTGTCCCCACCTTTTCATAATCAATTGGCAAGTTGCACAACTTTCATTTACCATACATATATACGTATGTACTTCAGTTATTCACATCGTACATATATACGTATACATATTGTTGCATTTAGCAGTAGCCAATCATCACCATATTGCGGATTCATATATCAGAATCTTATTTTTCGGTCTTAGACCGAAAACACAACTTCATTTTAGTCCAAATGTATTATTTTTTACCTTTAAGAAAAAACCAGTCGCTCTTTTGCAAAATTATGTACGTTTACATAATATGACTATTATGTACGTTTACATAATATGACTCGTAAAATCCACGATTAAAAAATTGTAAATCTGTTTTAAAAACCATAACATTTGAATTTTTCGGTTCTAAGTCTTGTCGTGTAAGTAAATACTAAAACATTAGTATTTGATTAAGCATATAGTTTGTGAGTTTTTAAGTTGACTTTTGACTTTCAAGTTACTACTAATATTTAATACAAACTTTATATTTGTTGTAAATTTAGTTCACAGATTTAGATACAAAGATTAGGTTGTTTTCTTTTATTAGGTTTGAGCTGTAGAACGTTATTATTATGATGACAAACTCTTCCTCATATCATGCCATAGCTAAATGACGTCTGGATTTGTGTAAACGCAGACGACTTGTTATAACAAGTACAATAAAAGAGCTAAAGCTTTTAAACAGATCACACTAAAAGAAGCATTTATTGTAAACAGATTTTGTTTTCATGAATAAATTTTACATTCTTCAAAGAGAGAAAAAAAAGTCTAAAAAGGTTATGAACCTTGCAGCAATTATAAAAGCGCATGAAAATGGCAGCTTTAAAGTTATTATTAACATCTTTTTTTCTTAAAAGCTTCCAATATTTGCATAAACTTGTGGTACTATCAATTTCAAAGCAGTTTTCTCTAAACAATTTGTTTTAAAGGGCTAGGATTTGTGCAATTAGCTTAATATTGTTTAATTGAAATATAATAATATGTTCATTATCGTGGGGTTGCCTAGCTGACTAGATGTAAATTCAACCCCAGCTAGTAAAACAGTTTATATCTTAAGATCTTTTGAGCACGACGGGAACACTTGAATATAGACAAAACTTGCCACATATGACATATATTTTTTTTTCTTAAGAGAAAATCAGACGAATCTTCATATATAGCACGTTTTCTCTAAATGAAGTTTTTAAAATTTACGGTGGAGTCGAAAGAAAAAAAAAGTAAGTCGAATCACACATCAATTATCAGGCGTATCGCATCGTAAACTTAGGCACATAACCGTTCACAATCACTTGCGCGCAAAATCAGTCGGTGACAACAAGACGTGACAAACACAATCTCCTGAGGACAGATTACGAGAAACATCATTATAGCCGTACTCTACTCCCTCGCATACGTCAATGACTCAATGGCGTGTCATACGGAGTCAACACGTAAGACGAACTCTCCTCATGTAGCTCCCGCGGGAAACCGACAAGTGGACAGTTCCAAATCTATTTTACACTAAAAACATTGATCGATTACCCTCGGAATACAAGTATAATTCTCATTTACTCGATTAACAATAACACACCACCTAGATCTCTATCCGCATAGACACAAATTTCCACATGATTCTCGTTTCTAAAGAGAATCGCCTCAAAAGCACTTACCTACACTTAAAACCCTTAAACTTCGCATCACTCTCTTAATACTAGCACTCCGGACTAAATCTTGCTTTTTAGATAGTAAGAAAAAAAAAGCGAGAAGTACGTATGGTAGATAACATTTATGAAATCTATTCTTTTTTATCAAGCAATATATGAAATCTTGTAAATAACTTTATAATCTTTTAGGTCTCAAATAACATTAAGCTAGCTGGTTCGGTGTATCTTCAAAAAGACAAAAACTACATTATTTTTAAAAAGTATAATATACACATTTATATTTCATGATGACGCCAATATTTGAAACAGAGCACTACTGTTATATATTGTGAGTCATTGTAAATTTTTAGTAAACTATATACAGTACATATGTATCTATCCATACCCAAAACTCCGGATACTCAAATTCTCAGAACGGATCGGATCGAAGAAATATCGAACAGGATATTCCAGATAGATTATATATCAATCCCAAGTTGGCCACCTACTATTTTTTTATTCTAAAAGACTGGAAAAGAAAGAATGTGCAGAGAGCACACCGTCATTTTAATATTCCAATGTCGTCGTGATACATCCACGGTTTGTACACTTTTCACCGTACATGTCCGTGTCGTACGCTTACTTTTTCGCATTCCACATGCGAAATTAAACAAAACCCAATTAGTTAAGTAAAACAAATAAACAAACCGAAACTTTTATTTTAAAAATCCCCAAAAAATCAAAAAGCGTAAACCTTGTTGTCAATAAAATAAAAATTAAAAGCAATACCTTTCCTCTTTATGACTTTCTTTTCTCTTCTCTCTATAAAACCGTCCTTACGTTGAACCTCCACGAGTCACACATTCTTAATCTTCTACAATGGGTTTCTTGAGATCTTCCTCTTCTTCTTCTGCATTGAAATGGCTTGGCTTTGTGACCGCGGTTTGGGTCCAAGCCATCTCCGGCAACAACTACACCTTCTCAAACTACTCCGGAGCTCTTAAGTCTCTTATGAACCTCAACCAGCTCCAGCTCAACAACCTCTCCGTCGCTAAAGATGTCGGCAAAGCCTTCGGAATCCTCGCTGGCCTCGCCTCCGACCGTCTTTCCACTCCAGTCATCCTCCTTATCGGCTGCTTTGAAGGTCTTCTTGGCTATGGTGTACAATGGCTGGTCGTTAGCCGCACCATCACCCCTCTACCTTACTGGCAGGTACTAACAATAAAAAAAAATTATATCTTTCTTTTTTTGGAATTAAACGTAAAATTAATTTAAATCCGGTTATTAGTACAAACCACTAGATTACAAGTCTTCTTGATCAATAATAACAATTTTTTTTCTTGAATTGAATCTAAAAATAATATGTAGAAATCTTAGATTAACGAATTAATTATGGTAATATTTTGAGATTAGTGTGTTTTGGAATTTTTCAGATGTGTATATTCCTGTGTATGGGAGGGAACAGCACGACGTGGATGAACACGGCGGTGCTAGTGACTTGCATAAGAAATTTCCGGCGAAACCGTGGTCCCGTCTCCGGTATTTTGAAAGGATACGTGGGCCTAAGCACTGCTATTTTCACCGACGTATGCACTGCTCTGTTCTCAAACGATCCGGCGTCGTTTCTTATTTTACTCTCAGTCGTGCCATTCGCTGTCTGTCTCACGGCGGTTTTCTTCCTCCGGGAGATCCCTCCAGCTTCTTCCGCGGACGAGGAGAACGAAGAGACTCGATACTTCAACGTGTTCAACATCGTAGCCGTCGTGGTCGCCGTGTACCTTCAGTCTTACGACATCATCGGAATCAAAACCGGAGTGTTCTCAGTCGCTTTCGCTTCCATTCTTATCTTCCTCTTGGCTTCTCCGATCGCAATACCTTTCCACTCATTCATCCGGAGCTTGAACCGCGGCGAACAAGACGTGGAAGGACAGCTCCAAGAACCGTTGCTCAGATCAGAAATCACGGCGGAGAAGGAAGTCATCGCTGTAGAAGCAGCGGCAGCGGCGGCGTTGGCGGGGGAGGAAGAAGAGAATGTTGTGGCGGAGAGGAAGAGGCCGGTGTTGGGAGAAGACCACACGATTATGGAAGCGGTGTTGACCGTTGACTTTTGGGTGCTATTTGTGTCTTTCCTATGTGGTGTAGGAACTGGTTTAGCAGTGATGAACAATATGGGTCAGATCGGTCTTGCTCTTGGTTACACAGATGTCTCCATCTTCGTCTCTATGACTAGTATTTGGGGTTTCTTCGGTCGCATTCTCTCCGGTACACTCTCCGAACACTTTCTCAAGTAAGTCTCCTTCTCTTTCAACTCCCTAAGCTTAATCGTTTTTTAATCACTCACATTGTGAAAATATAATAAAATTTTGAATTGTATAGAAACTTAAAATGCATAAACCATAAATTGTTAAAACGGATCAGTCAACATTTGTTTCCTTCCCCTGTTGGTTTTGTATGGTTTTTGTCCTCAACATACAATATTCAATCTATTTGGTCTGCATGCTCTGTTTGTTTCGAAAAGAGCTATCATTCAAAACTTCAATTTTCGTGCTAACATTAACTACAAACCTGTAACGTGTCGTAGATCATTTTTCATCCACATACACACAAAACTGAATGCGTCCTGAATTTGAAAATTCTTCCATCTGCATTTGTTTTGCACTCTTAAATGATGTTTTTTTTTCACAAATAAAGAAAAGGGATCATTTAGATTTTTCTGTTTGATTCGTTTAACTAGTTTTTGTTCTTGTATATAGACATGTCAAAATCCAAAATCTTGCCTTGGCCCCTTTCGGACCACACTCTTTAACTTCTCATCACGTGAATGTCCTTGTTCGGAATCTGTAGAAACTTTAACATTTTAGATTTTTTTTTTATATGTAATTTATAATCATATCATTAAGCATGTTGCTTTAATATTTTACTAACCAAAGAAGTGGAATTTATTTCTTTTAATTCTATAGGAAATCTGGAACACCAAGACCACTATGGAACGCAGCTTCTCAAATCCTCATGGCCGTAGGATATATACTAATGGCTTTAGCCGTGCCCAATTCACTTTACATCGGTTCAATGGTGGTCGGAGTTTGTTACGGTGTTCGTCTAGCCATAACCGTGCCGACAGCATCAGAACTCTTTGGTCTTAAATACTACGGTCTCATCTACAACATTTTAGTACTTAACTTGCCACTTGGCTCGTTCCTCTTCTCTGGTCTACTCGCTGGCTTCCTCTACGACGCAGAGGCTACACCAACTCCTGGTGGAGGCAACACTTGTGTTGGAGCTCATTGTTACCGTCTCATCTTCATAGTTATGGCTTTAGCTTCTGTTTTTGGAGTTGGTTTAGATATTTGGTTGGCTTATAGGACTAAGGAGATTTACGCTAAGATTCATGCTAGCAAAAAGTCCAAAAAATCTGGTGGTAACCTTAGTTAAGAACTGTTAAGATCGATATCGTTCGTCACATTTTTTATTATTATACATGATTCAGTATCGGTTTCAAGATATTGTTGATTAAAACTGCAAGTACCAGGACTTCATTGTTGTAGAGTAAACATTTCCAAGATTTTGTGTCATAAATTTATTATATAATTTAATAAGTTTTTCTTCTAACTTGTTTTTACAAAATAAAAATAAAAAAAATGAATGGTTTATATAGGTGTCTTAAAGACGTTAGAAATGAAACAACAACAAACTCTGAAAACCTAAAAGATAATGCTTAAAAAGACAGTAACAAGATTAACAATGACAGATGCAAATTTAATTTGATATGAAGATCAATAAAAGACTTATTGATATGAAAATTGATTTAATAAATAAAACAGTAATGAAAGTGATTTGTGTGAATCCGAGAGAACTTGTTAAAACTTAAAACCATCAAGAATAGCTTTTCAACATTTCAGAATTCAAGTTCCTTGATCTCATCATTTCGCCAATGCTTCTTGTAAAAAGCAATCTTCGTGAGACCTGGTCCACATTGATCTTTGCATACCAAGCAACTGACTTTAGAACACATGATAAATGTGTCAATCTTCTGAGTGAAAGTTTTTATAAGACTGTCCTCAAGTACCCTGCCGAAGAAGATTGGATCGGTAACACTGTCTATGAAACAGCAATGTGAGAGATTAAGGATCGCTAGGTTTTGGAGGCCTGATGTGATGTGGAAGGAAATGATTTTAATATTTTCGATAGTAGAACATCGCATACTCAGCCTCTTCAGCTTAGGGAGGTAAAGCACTAGTTTCATAGCTACATGTTCGTCGACGTAACCCGAAAGTTTCAAGTTGGTGAGATTGATACAGTTTTCTCCAATTAGTTGAAACTTGATTCTCTTGTTTAAGTAAAACTCTAGAGAGATGATTAACGTGTGAAGGTTCTTCCATTGACTGAATACGAATCGATACGAATCCTCACTTAATTTTCCCCATTTTGGCAAAGCAAAGGTTTCGATATTTGGCATCCTGTGTAAAAAAAAAAAAAATCAAGAATGATGAGAAAAAAAGGCGGCTAATTCGTTTTGGTTTCTTGGGTTTCAAGGAATATATGAGATTTATTTACCTTTCAGCAGCGATGATGAGATCTTCATCTTCGACGCAAAAACAGAAGTTAAAGAACAAACTTGTCGGGACGGTACTGCTTAATTTGGTTATTTCAGTCAAAATATCCCGAGGATTGTATAATATACCTTCTATGATCTTTACATCGAGCTGAGAGTTTTTCAGTCGAGGATGGTTAAAGTCGACAAGTTGGAGATAGGCAAGGTCGATGGTTTTCCATAAAGATTTTTGGTGAGAGACAAGGAACCAAGAGATGCAGACGCGTGATGCTCCCATGGTAACATCTATTACGGTGAGCTTCTCGAAAATCTTTGCCAAAATGTCTCTATCCATATTTTCCCATCTTGGGACTTTTCTTGATCTCACGACCTTCACATTGCAGCTACAAAATAAAATAAAATAAAAAAACATTTTAGAGAGAATGTGAGATTTATAGATTCTTGAATTTATAGAACAAGATAAAGAAGAAGATAACATTGAACAAAGGAGAGATTTCATAGAGAGTCTCCATCTTTGGACTCTTCTTGCTCTATCTAATCTCTCCATCTCAATGCACATACAAGAAGAAGAAGAAAAAGTTTATTAGAGATTTCTAAGGACTAAAGGAAAGAGAAGAAAACAATATGATTTTATATGAGAAACTGCAGGGACAAAAGTTCTACACAGAACAATAAGTTGCTTTGAATATTTGGTACCTAAAGATTCCAATAAGTCGCCAAACATATCTTGTGCATGCTCATGAAACTATAATTACACACACCTAATGTTTTGTCGTCCTTTAAAAAAGTGAAACAGAGTTTGACTAAAAGAAATACAGTTTCTTCATAATGCAAGTCAACAATAAATATAAACTTGGTAAGCAATTAGGACGAAGGAGACTTACGCTAGCAAAAAGGCCAAGAAATCTGGTGGTACCCTAAGTTAAGAATTGCTAGATCTAGTTCTATTCCACTATATTTTTTTTATTATACATGATACAATATCGGTTTCTTTCAAGATATTGTTAGTACCAGGACTTCATTGTTGTAGAGTCACCGCAGATCAGTGTAAACATTTTCAAGATTTTGTTCGTAAATTTATTACATAATTCAATGAGATTTTGATATTTACCAATTCTAGTTCTTCTCTGTCTTAAAAAAAACTGAGCGGTTAATATAGTTGCGGTGAAACAACAACAAGCTCTGTAAACCGAAAGATAAGGCTTAAACAGACAGAGTAACAAGATTAACAATGACAAATACAAATATTGATATGAAAGACTTAAGTGAAGACTTATTGATATGAAATGTTGCAATGGCAGTGGGATTTATGTAATATTTTGAAATAGAATCCAAGAACTTGTTAAAACTTAAAACCATCATGAATAGCTTTTCAATGTTTCAGAATTCAAGTTCCTTAATCTCATCATTTCGCCAATGCTTCTCGTAAACATCGATCGAGGTTTTATATGGATCTTCGCATAACAAGCATCCGACTTTTGAACACATGATAAATGTGTCAATCTTCTGAGTGAAATTTTCTATAAGACTGTCCTCAAGTACAATTCCGCAGATGGGACCGGTGATTTTGTCGTTGAAAATGCAATGTGAGAGATTAAGGCTCGCTAGGTTTTGGAGGCATCTGATGATGTGGAAAGAAACTTTTTTAATATGGTAGATTTTACAACCTCGCATACTCAGCCTCTTAAGGTTAGGGAGGTAACGCACGAGTTCCACAACTAAATCTTCGTCGACGTAACCCGAAATTTTCAGGTTGGTGAGATTGATACAGTTTTCTGCAACGAGTTGAAACTTGAGGATTTTCTGGTTCACGTAAAAGGCTGGAGAGATGATCAGTGTGTGAAGGTTCTTCCACTGACTGAATACGAATCGATAGGAATCCTCACTTAAATTGCCCCATCTTGGCAAGACAAATTTTGTTATATTTGGCATCCTGTTCAAAAAAAAAAAAAAAAAAAAAAAAAAGAGAATGATGAGAGAAGCGGTAGTAAATTCGTTTTGGTTTCTTGGGTTTCAAGGAATATATGATATTTATTTACCTCTCAGCAGCGATGATGAGATCTTCATCTTCCACCCAAGAACGGAAGTTTAAGAACAAACTACTCGGGACAGTACTGCTGAATTTGGTGATTTCATTCAAAATCTTCCTAGGATGGTATATATCGTATTTCTGTGGCGGAGCTACAAACAATTTTTACCAAGCTAAGGTCGAGATATACAAATCTAATATTAAATACAATATTATATGGTACTATTACAAAAAAAATGAGAAAACAATATATGAATTAATGGAGATTATCAGTCAAAAACTGATTTGAACCAAATATTCTACTAAATTCAGTAAATTATTTACACTAAAACAATATATAATATATTACTTTTATGAAGGTCAAAGACTGAATTTAACCAAATATTATACTAAATTTAGTAAAATCGACACTTAAAATATTAAATATATTACTTTTGTAGGGGTCGCCAATCACATGACTCCCTATTTCCATCTTACCTACTGTCGACTTCGATGGTTACATCGACCAGAAAGTTTTTCAGTCGAGGATGGTTAAAGTCGTCAAGTTGGAGATAGGCAAGGTCGATGGTTTTCCATAGAGATTTTTGGTGACAGACAAGGAACCAAGAGATGCAGACGCGTGATGCTCCCATTGTAACATCTATTACGTTGAGCTTCTCGAAAATCTTTGCCAAAATATCTCTATCCATATTTTCCCATCTAGGGCTTTTTCTTGATCTCATGGCCATCACTTTGCAGCTACAAAATACAATAAAGTAAAAAAAAACATTTTAGAGAAAATGTGACATTTGTGGATTCTTGAATTTATAGAACAAGATAAACGGAAGAAGAAGAAGAAGAAAACATTGAACAAAGGAGAGATTTCATAGAGAGTCTCCATCTTTGGACTCTTCCTTTTTTTCTTCTTGCACGTTCTAATCTCTCCATCTCAATGCACCTACAAGAAGAAATAGTTTTGTTAGAGATTTCTAAGGACTAAATAAAAAAGAAGAAGAAAACAATGATTTTTATATGAGAACCTGCCTTTGCTTTGAATATGTGTACCTAAGGTTTCAACAAGTTGCCAAACATATCTTGTGCATGCTCATCAATCTATAATTACACTAACCTAATCTTTTGTCGTCCTTTAACAAAGCGAAACAGAGTTTGACTAACAAAGTTACAGTTTCTTCTTAATGCAAATCAACAATGAACAGCAACTTGGTAAGCAATTAGTCACTAATTATTTGATGTTGCCTCAATTGGTATGAATCAAGAAATTTTGATATGAATCAAGAAATGTAGGGTCTAAAACTACAAAAAAAATATTTGACCCAAAGAAAAATAAACTACAGAAAAAATCTCTTGGTTACAAAAAGTAATAAAAAAGTCAATTTCAGAAATAAATTTGACGCGTTTTTTTTGTTTAACCCCTTTAATATTGTTTTTTAAGGTCTACTTAATTACAAGACATGTGGCATGTGCGTGAATTATGTTTTGTAATTTCTAGTTTGTAAGAAAATAATTAATCCAATGACCGGTTCGAGACGATGATCCACCCGGTGACCCGACAGACTATCCGGTTCACCTTTAAAATCTTTGTTGCTCAGTGAGTCGCCGCCGTGGTCTTTGTCGAATTCGTGGTCTCTCCTCCACGCGTCGACGTCGTACCACCGTCCGGCTTCCCTTGATTTGGCTCGCCGGCATCGTCTACTTGAAACAAGGTAAGGTTTATCTTCTGTTGTTAAGCACCAGAACTAGGAAATCTAGAGCATAATCATCTAGTTTCTAGGAGAATCTAATATGCTTAGGAACAGCCTAGTTTCTTCGTATTGGTTTTCGGAATTGGAACAGAGCATTTCTATAGAATTCAGTGAAAGGATCTGATTTACAATATTCTTTGAAAAACTTGCTTAGTTGTGAGTTTGGTTTATTGAAGAAAGCTTCAAAATGCTCTTACCTTTTTATTCTTTCAAGCGTCTCTTTACCAAAGGTTTGATTTTTGGAAATGGTGTTAAGTTTCAGGCTCACTTAAAGTTGGGGATTTTCTCTTATGGTCTCAGGGTTTAGGCTATAAGGTTTCATCCAATGCAAAGCTTGTAACTTTGAGATAAAGCTTGTAACTTTGAGATATCAAAGCAGCTAATTTGCACTCAGTGTCAGTCCTGACTCCTATTCAATGGCTGCTTCTGATCAACGCCGCTCTCGCCAGCGCGACGAAGAAAGCCCTTCAAAACCAAACAAGAAGAAGAAGGCAAGCAAAAACCCTGAAGCGAATCTCCTCTTCAATCTCAACTCATGCTCAAAGTCTAAAGACCTCTCAGCTGCATTAGCCCTTTACGATGCAGCCGTCACTTCCAGCGAAGTCAGACTCAACCAGCAACACTTCCAGACACTTCTTTACCTCTGCTCTGCTTCCATTAGTGAGCCATCTCTTCAAAGCCTCGCCATTGACCGTGGCTTCCAGGTTTTCGACCGTATGGTTAGTTCCGGGATAAGCCCTAATGAGGCATCAGTCACTTCAGTTGCTCGGCTCGCTGCTGCTAAAGGCGATGGTGATTATGCTTTCAAGATTGTCAAGGACTTTGCTTCTGTTGGTGGGGTATCAGTTCCTCGTCTGAGAACCTATGCGCCGGCTTTGCTCTGTTTCTGCGAGAAGCTGGAGGCTGAGAAGGGTTATGAAGTGGAAGAGCACATGGATGCGGCAGGTATTGCATTGGAGGAGGCTGAGATCTCAGCTTTGTTGAAGGTAAGCGCCGCAACGAGCCGAGAGAAGAAGGTTTATAGATATTTACAGAAACTAAGGGAAAATGTTGGCTGCGTTTGTGAAGAGACTTCGAAAGTTGTTGAGGAATGGTTCTGTGGAGAGAAAGCTGGTGAGGTTAGTGATGATAATGGGATTGGTTCTGATGTTGAGATGCTTAGAGAAGCTGTTTTGAAGAACGGAGGTGGATGGCATGGGCATGGTTGGGTTGGGGAGGGGAAATGGGTTGTGAAGAGAGGTAATGTTAGCTCAACCGGAAAATGTTTGAGCTGCAGTGAGCAGTTGGGTTGTGTAGATGCTAATGAGGTGGAGACACAGAAGTTTGTGGATTCTTTGGTGGCTTTGGCTATGGAGAGGAAGGCAAAGATGAATTCATGTGATAAAAAGGTGGACTTCAGTGAGTTTCAGGTTAGAAAAAAAGGAACTTGATGATTCCTGGATTCTCTTAGTTTTGAATGCAAGTTTATATTTGTTGAATGTTGCATTGACAGGAGTGGCTTGAGAAACATGGAGAGTACGAAGCTATAGTAGATGGAGCAAATATTGGACTCTACCAACAAAATTTTGCAGATGGTGGTTTCAGTCTTCCACAGCTTGAAGCTGTGGTGAAGGAACTATACCATAAAAGTGGTAACAGGAAATGGCCTCTAATTCTGTTGCACAAGAAACGGGTCAGGACGCTTCTAGAAAACTCAAGCCACAGGAATCTTGTTGAGGAATGGATCAATAACGGTGTTCTGTATGCAACTCCACCAGGCTCCAATGATGATTGGTATAAACTTTTAACTTCTTTTTTACAATCTCATTTGTTCAAGAAACAAGACAGTGTTTAGTTACATTTCATCTTTTGGGGTTTTTACTTATTTCAGGTATTGGCTCTATGCTGCTGCTAAACTCAAGTGTTTGCTTGTAACAAATGATGAGATGAGAGATCACATTTTTGAACTCTTAGGGACCAGTTTTTTCCAAAAGTGGAAAGAAAGGCATCAGGTAAAGTTATAACCTTTCATAGTAAAAGTGTAATTTTGAGAAATCTACAATTAGCTTATGGTTTTATGGTGTTGTGATTTGTTGCAGGTTCGATATACTTTTACGAAAGGTAATTTGAAGCTTGAAATGCCGCCTCCATTTTCAGTTGTCATTCAGGTTCTTACCATCTTTATTTCTAATCCTCTATTCTTGATCTCTTTCCGGTTTTAAGAAACCGAGTTCTGAGTTACATTTTGACATATCAGGAATCAGAGAAAGGGTCATGGCATGTGCCGGTTTCGTGTCAAAACAGTGTGGAGTCTTCAAGAACTTGGATGTGTATTAGCAGAAAAAGCGTTTTAGACTCACATAAGGTAAACGGAAAGCTTGGAACTTCTGGAAATGAGAAGAAGATCCTTAGTAGCTGCAACAAGAGTTTATTGAGTTCATGTGATGCAGGTAATGATGAGAGTTGAGATTTTGGAAATCTGAGAATGAAGAGCCATTACTTTTAGTAATCTTCTTTGTTGTGACTTTTATTATTATAAATTTTTTTCCGGGAAGAATATGAACACAAACAATCATTATTTCTATGAGAGAGGACTGAATTTTTGCTCATCAGAAAGAAAAATAAACACAATTTTTTGTTTTTGTTGAACAAACCAACAAACATTGTGATTTGTAAATGTGAATGAAACTCGTACCGGACCGGACCGGACCAATTTACACACGAGGGTTTTCTGTTGCCTTTCACGGCTGGCTTCACTCTACTTTATATTTGTACCACGTCAGCATCATTTCACGATTACATCAACGAGCTATTCTCAACCGTCCGATGCTTAAACCCAAAACGATCTCCACCGTTGATCATCGTCTCTTATCTCCTTACCGTCGTAGTCGTAGGCTTTCGCAGCCGGTAAAGCGCATGAAGGGATCTTCAGACTTTTACTTTCTCTCTAAATTTTTCTCACTTTCTCCTCTCTCTCTCTAATCTGGTAAGCTTTTCACCATTGCTGTTCGTCTTCTTCCTTCTTCTCCTCTTTTTGCTTAGTTTTAGAGCTGGTAAATACAACAACTTCTTATTTCGATGTATGTTTATGGAGCCTATCACCAAATTCGCCTGTTTTTTTATCGATTTGTTTTTCATTTCCATTGAATTTTAGTTTCTGGGATTGAAAAGTGAAGATGACTATAGGATTCGTGGTGATAACTTTGATCTAGGGTTTTTTTTTTAGGCTGCTCGACTTTGTTGTTCTGTATTGGTTATTGGATTGTATATTGAAAGTGAAAAGTATATTTTTCTGGTGAATTGCAGTGGTTCGTGATTTCCGATTTAGTGTTGTTTATGATTTTGGGGGTTTTGTTGTAGCTGCGGTGATCTAGAAAATGGGAGATGGAACTGAGGTTGTGGTTAGGCCACATGTGGAAGAAAAGAAGAAGCTTGCAGATGATAGAATTAGCGATGAGAAAGCAGAGAAGATTGAGTTTTTGGGATCTGATGAAGCGAGGGAAAACGAAGATGAGGTCTTTGAGGAAGCAACTGGTTCACAGAATGATGAGCAAGAGGATTCACATGTAGAGGAAGCTCTTGAGAGTTCGAAAGATGAGCAAGATGAAGTTGAGGATTTCGAAGAGGCTGTTGGTGATTTGGATGAAACAAGTAGTAACGAAGGAGGAGTAAAAGAAGATTCGAAGGTTGATTATCCGGTGAACGGGAGAGAGACTGAACCTGATGTTTCGATTCCCAAAATGAATGGTGATAAGGGGGAAGTGGTTGCAGAAAGTTCTTATGGTCAAACTGAATCAAGCTTGGATGAGGATGAGGACACTGGCAAGGCTAAGTCTAATGGTTCCGTTTTAGCAGCTGAAGATGTGAATATGGAAAATGGAAATGGTCATTCTCTTTCCGAGAATGGAATTGTCTCTCCGGAGAATGAAGAACAGGTGGCTGATGCTATCTCAAAAACTGTTGAGCCTGAGGAATTTTGGAATGATGGCATTGAAGTTGAGAATTGGGAGGAAAGAGTTGATGGGTCATCTGGCATACAAACAGAACAGGAGGTGGAAGAAGGTGAAGAAACAACTAAGAATCTCTCCGAGAAGGGTTTGGAAAGTATTGACAATGAGTCTGAAACGAAAACTAATGGTGAGACTGGTGCGGACTACAGAAGTAATATTGTTGATGCTTCAGGTGAAAGTTCCTTGGATGATAGTATTGAGGAAGCTAGTGTTGGGACCTCATCATCTCCATTGGAGAAATCTAATTCCGATGAAAAGGGAGAGACTGAAGGTTACTTGGCTTCTTCCCTGAACTCAGATCTGGAGTCCACTGAAGTTCGAAGCAATAGTGGATTCCCTGAAGTAGCTAGTAGAGAGCCCGAGATAGTTCAAATTGCTAATGGAGGACATGATGTTCAACAGAGTAGTCAACCTAACAAGGAACCTGAAGAGCAGCAAAGTAGCAGAGTAAAAATAGATCCAGAGGTTAAGGAAAGATCACATGTGGAAAGAGAATCTGAGGTAGTAAGTTCTGCTTCACCAACCGAGTCTAATAGTAGTCCTGCAGCATTACCACCTGTTCGTCCAGCAGGTCTTGGTCGTGCTGCTCCTCTTTTGCAACCTGCACCTCGTGCTCCTCAACAGTCTCGTGTCAATGGGAATTTGTCTCACAATCAGCCTCAGCAAGCTGAGGACTCTACGACTGCAGAGACCGATGAGCATGATGAGACCCGTGAGCAGCTCCAGTTGATCAGGGTAAAATTTTTGAGGCTTGCACATAGACTGGGGCAGACTCCGCATAACGTTGTAGTTGCTCAGGTTTTATATAGGCTTGGATTAGCTGAACAGTTGAGAGGCAGAAACGGAAGCCGTGTTGGTGCCTTTAGTTTTGATCGTGCTAGTGCCATGGCAGAACAGCTTGAGGCATCTGGACAGGATCCACTTGATTTTTCGTGTACGATTATGGTGCTTGGTAAAAGTGGGGTTGGTAAAAGTGCAACGATCAATTCCATATTTGATGAAGTGAAATTTTGTACTGATGCATTCCAGATGGGGACAAAGAGGGTTCAAGATGTTGAGGGTTTTGTTCAGGGAATTAAGGTACGGGTGATTGACACTCCCGGTCTCTTACCGTCCTGGTCTGATCAAGCCAAGAATGAGAAGATCCTGAATTCTGTTAAGGCCTTCATCAAGAAAAGTCCACCTGACATTGTGCTATATCTTGATAGGTTGGATATGCAAAGTAGAGATTCTGGTGACATGCCTCTATTGCGCACCATCAGTGATGTTTTTGGACCATCAATATGGTTTAATGCTATTGTGGGATTGACTCATGCTGCTTCCGTTCCACCAGATGGTCCTAATGGCACTGCTTCTAGCTATGACATGTTTGTAACACAGCGTTCCCATGTCATCCAACAGGCCATTCGCCAAGCAGCTGGAGATATGAGGCTCATGAACCCTATTTCTTTAGTTGAGAATCACTCTGCGTGCAGGACTAATCGGGCAGGCCAGAGAGTATTACCGAATGGCCAAGTGTGGAAGCCTCATTTGCTGTTACTCTCATTTGCATCTAAGATCCTGGCAGAGGCAAATGCTCTTCTGAAATTACAAGATAATATTCCAGGGAGACCATTTGTTGCTCGGTCCAAGGCTCCTCCATTACCATTTCTCCTTTCGACGCTTCTGCAATCAAGACCACAGCCAAAGCTTCCTGACCAGCAGTATGGTGATGAAGAAGATGAAGATGATTTGGACGAATCATCAGATTCTGACGAAGAATCAGAGCATGACCAGCTTCCTCCGTTTAAGCGGTTGACTAAAGATCAAATGGCTAAGCTCAGTAAATCTCAGAAGAAGCAATACCTGGATGAGATGGAGTACCGGGAGAAACTGTTTATGAAGAAGCAGATGAAAGAGGAAAGAAAGAGACGTAAGATGTTTAAGAAGTTTGCTGCTGAGATCAAAGATTTGCCGAACGAGCCTAGTGAGAATGTGGAAGAGGAGAGTGGAGGACCTGCATCAGTTCCAGTTCCCATGCCAGACTTATCTCTACCTGCGTCTTTCGACTCTGACAACCCTACTCACCGCTACCGCTACCTTGATTCCTCCAATCTGTGGCTTGTTAGGCCGGTCCTGGAGACTCATGGGTGGGATCATGATATTGGTTACGAAGGTGTGAATGCGGAACGTCTCTTTGTTGTTAAAGAGAAGATACCAGTGTCTTTCTCAGGCCAAGTGACAAAGGACAAGAAAGACGCAAGCGTGCAGCTGGAAGTGGCCAGCTCGGTTAAACACGGAGAGGGTAAATCAACTTCCCTTGGGTTTGACATGCAAACTGTCGGAAAGGAATTGGCTTACACTCTTCGAAGCGAAACGAGATTCAACAATTTCAGGAGAAACAAAGCTGCAGCTGGTCTCTCTCTAACGCTCTTAGGTGATTCCGTCTCTGCGGGGCTTAAAGTCGAAGATAAGTTGATTGCTAACAAATGGTTCAGAATGGTTATGTCTGGTGGAGCAATGACCTCTCGTGGAGATGTTGCTTTTGGTGGTAGTTTAGAAGCTCAGCTGAGAGATAAAGATTACCCGCTTGGTCGGTTTTTGACTACTCTTGGACTCTCCGTGATGGATTGGCACGGTGATCTTGCTATTGGAGGGAATATACAGTCTCAGATTCCTGTTGGTCGTTCCTCGAATTTGATCGCTCGTGCTAATCTGAACAATAGAGGCGCAGGGCAAGTGAGTCTCCGTGTAAACAGCTCCGAGCAGCTCCAACTTGCTATGGTTGCGATTGTTCCTCTCTTCAAGAAGCTACTTAGTTATTATTCTCAGCAGACGCAATATGGACAATGATGAAGAGACATTTAGGCTGATTTTCACTTCCATACCCCTTTGCAATGGAATTATTAGGATATGATGATAGTCACAACACAAGAGCATCCTAGAATGAGTTAAAAAAGGTACAAAACCAGACACTTTGTTCAATATTTTCATTTGCTGCTCTTAATGGGATTGATTGCTGATGGTGATGTTGGTTTTGGTTGAGCAGGAGCTATGTCTGCTCTATGGTTGAAACGCAAAAAGACCAATTTGTTGGAGGAAAAGACTGTGTCTTGAAATAGCCAGAACATAACACGTTCCTTGTCTGATACATATTTTCAGTAGCTGTTTTCTTCTATTTTCTAAAACCTTGTGATCTCTGTTATGAATAATAAAAGCATATCTATTTCTCTTCTCTGTTAGTGTTTTATACTAGTATCGTGTCACTGTATCACTACATGAGGCTTTGCATCGTAAATGCAAGAATTGATTGTGTTTGGATGTAAAGTACATATAGATAAAAAACCATAAACCAGGAGGGAATATAATAGTAGTCTATAAATTCTCCAATGAATCCAAATATAGGCTTTTTTCAAAGTAGGTGTTACAGAAGGACCAATGAACAAAAAAGAAGTGTAGAGAGAGTAGAGTATATATAAATAAGAAAGAAGAACACACCAAATCATTTGCAAACTGTGAATCGGCAGGTCCCAGAATTAGCCTTGATGAAACGGATAGCGGTCATGAGAACATCGTGCTGCGAACCTCCGAGGAGAGCCAAATTGGTATGTGTGATCACTTCGATGGAGTTATAAGTAAAGCCAAGAGAGTTGTATGAATTGAGTAATGCAGTTGTTGCCTCTCTTAAGAGAGTCTTGTAGGCTTCTCCTCGTCCGTCAAGTGCTTCCCTTACCGTCATATCGGTCCCGTATCTCCTCCCGGCTACTAGCCCGAACGCAACCGCGACCTTTGTGTCAGGGCCTATGGCTCTCCAGTAGCATCTGTACTCAGGTCTCATCCACAACCTATATAAGTCACAAGGCCAACAATGTTGTCAAATTATTTGAAAGCTTACATTTCTTTAAACCGAAACTCGAAAACACCGAACCAAAAAACCCAAATTGAACCAAAAGAAGTTCAACCTGATTTTCGTAACCGAAAACATCGATCTTAAAAAAAACAAATGTAGAGTAAGAGACCTGATTTGAAATGCACTAAAAATGAATTAGAGAGCTCAAAGGTGAAAACCGGAAAGAAAAAAAAACAGAACCAAACCGAACCAAAAACCGAATGTGGCCAAATGAATGACTCAAAGAGAAAGCTCACTGGTGAGAACAAGCTGATGGCTCTAGAAATGGCATTGGAGGCAAATATGGAAGCTTAAACTGAGGAGGCGATGTAGCTGGAGGAGGACTCATCTCCGGGTCTTGCGGAGGAGGCACGACCGGGACCTGTGGAGGAGGCATGACCGGGAACTGAGGGATTGGAGGCAATGGTGGAAGCTTAAAATGAGGAGGCGGTGTGGCTTGAGGAGGAGGCATAACCGGAACCTGAGGTGGAGGCATGACCGGGACCTGAGGAGGAGGCTTGACCGGAACTTGAGGAGGAGGCATGACCGGGACCTGAGGAGGAGGCATGACCGGAGCTGGTGGTGGTTTAGGACAAGAAGACATGGGCTGATCAGGCTGAGCAAGAAGCGCATCCGTAGCGAACGTTTCAATCCCAAAAAAACTAAATATTAGTTTAAGTCTCTGGGGAGGACCTGAAGCAATGCTGCAACTACTACTTGAGCCTTGTTGCTGACCTCCATTGTCAGAAACTTGAGCGTAACAGTTGCTCAGATCCGGTGTACCATCAAATCTCATCACATACCCTCCAAGCCAATTAGTAGTCTCTTCTCTTGACATGTAAACCTGTCCATTTCCATCAGCACATGTCACACTAACCTTGATTCCTGCAAGAAACCAAAAAACATATGTTAAAGAACAAGCATATATACAGAAGAAAACAAAATGTAAGAATGTTATTGATATTAATTACCCGAGACAGGAAAATCGAACAAAGATCTCTCTCCATCCTTGCATTGGTCACAAAACACCGTGCCAGTGACCGTGGCGTATCCGGTAACTCCATTTACGGCTAAGCAAAGAACAAGAAAAGAGACAAAGAGGAGATTATGATTTGGATCCATTGCTTTCTCAGAGCTATTTAGCAATAAAGAACAAGAAGAGAACTATGAGTAGTTATGATAGTCTTAAAAGCAAGAAGGTAAAAAAAAAAGCTTAAATAAAAAGAAAATCATCACTTCCTTTCCAACCTTCAACTGCTAAAATATTAATTGAGGTTGTTGACAACGACAATAAAAAGAAAATAGCATTAGTTTATGGTCTGAACATGATAGCATCCGTACGAGTCAAGAAAGAAGTTAATGTTCTTGCCTCCAAAATAATGAATTCTTAATTATCTCTCTAACCTTTTGTGCTGAGCAATAAATATTGTCTTCTTTAAATTTAAAAAATTGGGTTTTGGGTTATAGTTATTGGTTCTGAAGGTAATGGTTCTACTTCTATGCAATCAATACTTTGGAGACTTTGTATGATTATAGTTGTGTCAAGCTGTAACTAATGTGAACACAGTTCCACACACAACACGTGAAGTGTGAAACAAAAAGGAAGAAGAAAATTTTACACGACGACGTGTGCAGTTCCAATTATACCCGCACGCATTTTGAAAATTTTAACCATCTATTTTTATCGAACCAATGTTCTTGGAGTTTCATGGAGATCTTTGGCTATTTTCTTGATTTAAGAAACGAGTTCTTGCGGTGTAGGAAAGTCATGCAATTTGTATTAATCAAGATTCAAAAGATGTTTCTTTTGTTTATCTATTTCACGTTAATGCTTCTTCCATGGCGGAAAAATAAGAATTTAGACCAATATTGGTGTCATTAGTTAACTAGGTCGAGGAAATACAAATATACAACACTAATCTATGGATCAAATCTGCAACATCTCACGAATTTGTGTTAAAATGAAGTGTTGATTGTTGAATATTGTACAAATGGGCTATCATTACGGAAAATGTTCACAATAAAATGTTATTGGGCCTAAAGAATGTAGTAATGGGCCGGAATTACATTGGTTTCAGATTCAACATATGAGCTCTAGATTCACCTTCTTCCTCGTGTGCAAAACACGACCACAGAGAAAAAGACAAAAACTAGCAAAGAAAAATATCAATACACTTTTCGCTTTCATTGGCTCTATTGACATCTACGTGCCCGACCAATCACATCCAATTTTCAGAAAAAAAAATCTTATGTTATACTGAAGTTGTCACACTCATATACGGTGGTACTTTGCCATATCCAAGTATACACTGTTCTTCAAGCTTTGACTAATCTTGAACATGTTAAGACGTTTGATAGTGATGCTTAAACAGTTCGATTGTAGGCAATTAACACTCAAGGTTAAACGATTATTATCATTATTATTCAATGGTAGCCAAATCTAAACTCAAACGGAATCATCCATCACAAACGATCCCAAAAAGCAGAAACAAAAGATCCAAACGAAAACCAGCAGAAATTCGAAAAAAAAAAACAACACAAAGCTACCATTGATTCCAATCCATCTCTTCCTCTCACTCACGGATCTAAAGCTGACCACAATCAGCGATCACAACAGGCTTGGAGGTCCTTCCAGAGTCAGATCCAACCTTCTCAATGTTCCTAACCACATCCATTCCTTCAACGACTTGCCCAAACACAACGTGCTTGCCATCGAGCCACGCGGTCTTCTCGGTACAGATGAAGAACTGAGATCCGTTCGTGTTCGCGCCGGCGTTCGCCATGGAGAGAATACCCGGACCGGTGTGCTTCCTGGTGAAGTTCTCGTCCTTGAACTTCTTCCCGTAGATCGACTCTCCTCCGGTTCCGTTCCCGGCGGTGAAATCTCCTCCCTGGCACATGAATTTCGGGATCACACGGTGGAAGGCTGATCCCTTGTAGTGGAGCGGCTTTCCGGAGCTCTTTCCGACTCCCTTCTCGCCGGTGCAGAGGGCGCGGAAATTCTCCGCCGTCTCTGGGGTGGTGTCGGCGTAAAGCTCCATCACGATCCTTCCGGCTGGTGCGCCGCCGACGGTCATATCGAAGAAAACTTTGGGGTTCGACATTTTTTTTGGTTTCGGAGATTTGGATCGGAGATTAGGGTTTTGGTGCGATTTAGGTTACAGAGAGGTGAATTGATATAGAGGAGAGGAGCTAGTTTTAAGCTATGAATATTGAAAAGGAAAGATGTTGGTGACCGTCGATTTGTACACGTGGGAGGATCGTGTTGCGTTTGATTTAACTGTGGTTAGGTTGAATCTGACCATGGTTAAAAGTAGCGTGGATTCGAGGCAGAGAATATTGTTTTCCTTTTTTTTTACTGGATAGAGAGGCATGATTCGTGGAATATGACTGACTGTAAATGACGTCGTTTTATTGACTGAAGTAAGGCCCAGGAAACTATTGGGCTGACTATTGGAGTTTTATGCCCAATTATTTGGAAGGTGTTATTGTGCCTTGCTCTCTCTATTACCATAGAAACCATGCATGTTAATTTGACTATGACATAGACATCTTTTTTGATTACGTAATTGGAGGTCAAGTGATGAGATCTTTTTTGATTTATCACCATAGAAACCATATTTTTGTAGTTACTTTGTTTTAAAGTTACATAAATGGAGGTGAAGTGATGAGATATCTTTTTTTTCTGTTGATTTCATTTTCACCTATCATTTGACTGTTGAAGTGATGAAGCCATATTTTTGTATAGAAAAAAAGTGTTAAATGTTCAAACATAATATTATAAGAAATTTATTATTGTTATTATCATCTAAAAGTTTCTTTTACATGTAGGAAAAGGGAAGAGTTCATGATGACAAATTTTGAAACTATTTTTATCCTCTAATTTCTTCCACATTTCCAGTCTTCATCCTGCATTTATCATCATAGAAATCATGTCAGTTTCACTATAACATAGTCATACACAAAAGTACATGTATGCACAATGAGAGAGAGTAAGAGAGAGAGTAAGAGAGAGAAAGGTTTACTGTGATTGTGAGGTTGAGCGAAAGGTACTTGTAGATGGACGATGCTCACAAGCGGCCACGCACTTTTTGAAGCAATCTGAAGTGAACTCCGGATCGTGGCAGATCATTTCACATTGAAATATACATACATGACTAGCTGATTCTCCTCCAATGGCAGCCATCACCACCAAAATGACCATCATCATCACAACACTCAATTTCTTCTCCATTTATCTTGTTGGTTTGCAAATGTATATGCGTGTTTGTATATTTGATAGAAGCTCTCTCTCTCTTTATATAAAGATGAAATGACCAACTCTTTGTCTTGTTTATGTTAAATTTATGAAGCAATAAATTAATGAAATTGACTTTGATTACCACCGTAAAATATACTAATGGAAGGAGAATCAGAATTATAGAAGAATATTCTCACTAGTTTCTTTTATAAGGAGAAAATAGGTCAAATTAACCATAAAAACAATTCAATGACTATATTACATGGTCAATGGTCATGATCCTACTCCTACATATAATGTATCTAATTAACAGATCACTGAACTGATAGAAGGTTGAGAATTTCTTGTAAAATATAAAAAAATTAATTTACATGTACACAAAGGCAAATTACTCTTTATATTTTGGAAGAGGGTTCGGATAGGCCAGTGTAAAGCATTTAAGTAAGAAAGCAAGTGTAACAAATAAAATATATCGCTAATCTAATGATTTTTTTTAGTTTCCTTTTTAATGTTCATGGAGTTTGGAACTTTATATTCCCAACCAGAAAAAAAAACGAAATAATCAATTGAAACAACAGAAAACTACGCTGACAATATAACAAAGAGAATAAAATGGTTTTCTTGTAACATCTACAACAGAACAAAATAAAATAAAAAAGCATTAAAGATTCTGTGAAGTTATACGTTACACTATCTTGTCAAGTTTATTACACGTTACACAATCTCTCTACCAGCTCGCTCCATCTGTAACGTTAGTATCGCTAACAATTCCTCGAACATTGCAAATGAGAAGCATCTTTAGTTGCGGTTACAACTTCAAATTTTGGTCCTCTTTTTGTTTTATGCGCGAGGCAAATGACACAGTTACGCGTAACATTCATGCACCTTGGTCATATGCCTCGGACCATTTTGGATATAGATGATACGACAAATAATAACCGAAATTAAAATGCGACTCCATCCTTGAACAACTTGTAAAAAAAATGTTTTTGTATGCTTATCTCATAGATGATGTGGTGCCAACAAGATCAAAAGCACCCACCTGTACAAGGAAATGCTCTCGGATAAATTTTCTATCTTTTGTCTATTCCCACTAATTATGGTGTTTGTTTCATTTTCAGTACCATGCCCAAATTAATTTAGATATAGTTTTGCATATATGAAAAATAGATGACTATTCTAGTCTCATGGCAGTGTGAATCCTTCTAGTAATCAAAACTGATAGGCATAAGATCTGAAACTCCGCAAGTACAACCAATATTTTGAATTTTCTTGATGAACATTGAAATCAACTTTTTTAGGATGCATTAATGGTCCATTCTTGTGTTAAGTGCTCAGTACTCACTGATATCGTTGCGATGAAGAAAAAAAAAATAACAATTACAAGATTTAATGAGACCATTTTTTCCGAGCAATTGTCAAAATAATCGCCTTGCGCTCTACCAACTGAGCTAGACGGGCTTGTTTATACCATAAAGTTTTCTACTGATTAATCGCATTAGTTATCTTTGTTTTTGTGTCATTAACCAAAGCTCAAGGAAAGTATTCTGAGTCAACATAACTAAAAGAAATTGTTTTCTTGGAACATCTACTACATAAGAAAAAAAAACAGAAGCAAACATTCAAGATTATGTGAAGTTACAAGTTACAAAACCACTCTACCAACTATCTCCATCTGTAACGTAAGTAGTATCGTTCGTGTGTGTTTTTGCTTTTACAAGTCCTCAAGTCATGAGATCAGCTCTAACCTACTTCTTCTTCTTTGACTTGCTTGAAGACTGAGTATACGCAGTACCCTGTAAACCAAGAGCAGTACACATCAAATTCCAAAACACTCAACAATGCAAAAAAAAAAAAAAAAAATCCTGGTAGAGAAGTTATTAGATCTTACCTCAAGCCATTCATCAAGCGAAGCATCTTTGGTTGCAGTTCCAACTTCAACTTTTTTTGGTGCTCTTTTTGTTTTCTGCACAAGCAAAATAACACAGTTAGGCTTATCTTTCACATTAACCATCTCCAAAGTTAGTAACACAAGTTTTGGGATCGTTTAGCCTAAAGAGGAAGTGACACAAGATCAGTAAGATAGCGAAAATGGGATGTATAAGGCTGAGATTTCAAGTACCTTGGTCATATGCTTCAAAGCATTTTGGATATAGATTGTAAGAGCAATGATACTCGAAATCAAAAGGCCGATTAGGAAGACTGACTCCATCCTGAAGAGAGGACCGTCTTCAACAACTTCGATGGTTCCATTGTAGAAAGTGTTTTGGTATTGCTTACCATCTATCTCATAGATGATGGTGCCAACAAGATCAAACGCACCCGCCTGCACAAGAAAATGAATTTAAGCTCGGATACGACTCGTGACTAAGAAGAACTATATGATTAAGAAACATACCTGGAGGAACTTGCTGACAGCAAAAATATATGGGAAGGTAGCTTGAGCAGAAGTTGGCACAGATGCGTTGCTGAAGCTCTACACATTAGAAGATAAGACAATTTCAGGAAAGTCATTCAAGAAATGGAACAAAGCTACTGCTGCCTAGAGAGACGATCAAAGAAAGTAGCTAGCTCAAAAACATAGATGAGTAAAGAGTAAAGGCCAAATTCGAAAGACTTTCTTGGTTTCTGAAAACTTTGATACACCAAAGCGTGTAAACATGAGATGAGACCAAATAGGTAACAAAAAGAGCCTAACAAAGACTGATTTGGAAAGAAACGAATCAACACATCAGTACACTTGACACATGCAACAATGAATGTGAGTACCAGAGAGGTGAGATTCTGAACAAGAGGCTTCTGATCGAAAGGAAGATGTAAACCGGCTTTAACCGCAACGATATCGACATTGGATTGACCTATTGATTCATATGATCCAATCCAAAAAAAGTTGGTAAATTTTAGCTAAAATTTCAAAGTAATCGTTTTGATATGGGATTTCATTTTCATTACCATCGTTTTTCATTCCAACGAGCAGCTCAGTATCAATTCCAGCTTTTATTACTGCAGAAACAAGACGAAGTCAGGAATCAAGAACCCTAATTTTAGAAATTAAGAAACAGAGAACAATGAAGAAAGAAAAAATCAGTACTTTTTGCGCTGTTTTTGGGGAAAACGCAAAGGGTTTCGATTCCAGGAGCTGAGTTAAGTTCTAAACCAAAGACTTCATCTGCATCACTCTCTTCTTCGCTAACATCGGAAACTTCAAACCCGGAATCTTCCGAATCCGATTGGGACAGAGCAGCTAGAGCAAACACAAACCCAACCATATCAATCAGCAACAACACTGTATAGCTTCGAATGCAATCAATAAATTTCATTCGAGCTGGAAAAACAATCAACGAATGTTAACAGCATCGGCAACAAGAAACAGAGTTTGAGTCAGAAGTAATCAGTAGAACCTTGGAGGAAAGGTGAAGCAAGGAGAAGGAAAGTGAGGAAGAGAAGCCTAATACTCATCGTCATGATGGATTTTGAGATAGTTGCGATCGTCTAGCTCTCAAGTAAAAGTCGAAAATGTGTTTTGGTCTTTGATGTTTCTTTTTGTGCTTTCTTCACATGCGCTTGACGAAGACGACGACTATGTTTAGAGATCGGACTCCTAAACGACGGCGTTTCTTGACAATTTTAAAATATGTTTTACAATATAAAGTTTATATCACCGATTCAGAAGAAGGAAAATGCACACTTTTCATTACAACGAGTCGTTGGTTTTGTTTTGTATATCAATAAACAATATGTTGTTGCGATACCTTGTTGAAATGATGCTTATCTAAAGATCTTTGATCACCCATTTTTCACATGAATATTAGAAATTTATTATTATTATTTTATAATTATTCATATTACTTTAGAGTTTCTTTTTCATGTAGAAATAACAGAAAATAAGCATATTCATCATGACATTATAAAACTATCTTTATGCTCTCCTTTCTTCCAGCCTTCTAGTCTCCATCCTGCATTATTTATCACCATATGAATCATGTCAATTTCACTATGATATACACATACACACAAGTACATTTATGCATATATATATATACATAGAGAGAGAGAGATATTTACTGCGACGGAGAGATATTTGCAGGTGGATGACTCTCGCAATCGGCCTTACACTTTTTGAAGCATTCTGATGTGAACATCAGATCGTGACACAACATTACACATTGAAATGTACATATGTGACTTGATTCTCCGCGAGGAGCAGCCATCACCACCAAGACGAAAATCATCATCACAACACTCAATTTCTTCTCCATTTCTCTTCTTGATTTGAAAAGAAAAATATATATATTTGTATATTCAATAGAAGCTATCTCTCTCTTTATATATAGAGATGAAATGACAAACGCTTTGTTTTGTTTTTGTTAAATTTTATGTAGCTACTATGAGCTATATATATGTGAAGCCAATAATATGTGAAACGTTGAAAATTGACTTTAATACTATAAAAGATGCAAAATGAAGTAATCTAAATTATAAAAAGAATATTCTGAGTATTTTCTTTCTAAGGAAAAATTAAGTCAAAACAACCATTAAATCAAATCAATGACCAGATTATTGCATGGTCATGGTCTTACAAATAATTTACCATATTATGGTTAACTCATATAACTAAATAGCATATTCTTTGCTAAGAAAATAGCATATTCTTGTATATGCTTTTTACATTGGATGAAGGCAAAAAACTCAAGAAGACAAAAGGTGTTTTGGTTTTCATGCATCTTCATAATCACAACATGGTGTAGAGATGCTTAAACACAATATCTTTATTTGCTAATAAAAAAAAAACACAGTATCTTTATTTTCTTACATGAATAGAAAACAAAAAAAAAAAGAGAAGAACAACGATGGAACCGAGATGATGAAGAGGAGTGATGAGATTCAGATGTGGAGATCATCACCAGAGGAACATATACGCAGAGCCTTTGTGTAATAAGTGAGTGCCCAAAGAGAGAAAGTGTTCCTATAGGTTGGATAATTCAACAACATATTCATCTTAAACACTCCCATTGTTTCCTCTTGCGGGAAATCTCCGTTATCCAACTGTGAATTGATCAACACTTTTGCTGCGCGATGAACCGGACCCGAGTCTCTCTCCATCTGACCACTCATAACTAGAGCCATCAACGTTTGTCCCGTATTCACCACATTGCTCCTGTGTCCTTGCAAAGGAATATATTTCTTCTTGGGACAAGAAAGATAACTCTCTCCCCAACCGCCTTCAACGTTTTGAGTCTCGAGAAGGAACTGGACCGCTCCACGGATGGCCTTACAGTTATCATAAGTCTTGCCTGCAGCCATTAGACCTCGGACAGCAAAGAAGGTTCCGTAGATGAAGCAGACAGCCCAGTTTCCGTACCATGAACCGTCTGGCAGTTGCAAATGCTCAATGTATTTCACTCCCTTCGCTATAAACCTTTCGACCTCTTCAGTTCTGTGCTCAGGAAACTGTTTCAGGAACCGAGCCAACGCTACAATCGCTGACCCCGTGCATTCTAGATACTCATGCTCGACGATTGTGTCTTCAAGAAACTCTACCGGACTAAGCCACTGCAGTTAAATTTTGAGGAATCAATTTCATATTATATCCAAACTAGCGGTATCCATTTTTGTTGCTGATAAAAAAACATGAATTTTTTAGAATTTTCAAACGTATTAAGAAGACAAATTAAAAGTTGATATGTCATCTTTTTGTAACTAACAAATTTATATCTTTAACCAATAATAATTCAATATTTTCAATTATTTTTCTTGAGTTTACATTTCATCATTATTAACTAATAAAAAATGCATTGGAAACAGAAAACATTCATCTTTTTGAAATAATATTTTTCTCCAAAAAGAAAATCATCTTTTAAAGAAACAAATGGAGTAATAAGTAGATCATTATGTGGTAAACTTTTAAAATGGGTAATTGTAATTTTAGTGAACTTTTTTATGGAAAACCTTTCTCCAAAAAAAGACCAATAATGTCGACAAAAAAAAAGACCAATAATATGTTTTTTCTCAAAAATTAGCAAAAAAAAAAATGTTAACATACCTCTAACCATTTTTTTCCGCGCGCCTTCCCCCATATAGCTATACCTCCACTATCGCTCTATTATTAAGACAATCATAAGTTACTAACTCTGTTTCACATGCTAGACTGTGGAGTTTTATATTCGATTAATTGTAATAATTAATCACCTGCAAATGAAGAAGCATGTTTACGGCATCATAAAGCCTTTCCACATCCATTTTTTCACCAATGAACTCAGAAGGCATGCCCTCAAAAATCAGACAGCACTGGCCATAGACGTGCTTTGTAAGTATCAAGCTAGACAACTTTTTTTTTTGTTACTTATGAGGAAGAATTCAAAGAGAGAAAAACGCAAACCTCTAAGCTCTCAGCAATACAATCAGAAACAGGCCATCCTTGATCTTTGTCTGAGAAACTCCAACCTCCTTTTGATATGTCTCGGAACATTTTGACATAGTCACCAGGAGGATTCTCTGTAAGCTGAGATTTCCTCAAGAAAGAGTATCCTTTTATGAGCGTTGATCTTATCTCATCGTCAGCATCAGCGGCTAAGTGCATGACTTGTAGCAAAAAGGCTGTATCCCATACTTGGCTACCAAAGCTCTGCATGCACATCAATGATATTATTATATGAAATTGCAAACGCACAAACATTAATACTAATAAATAACTGATTAGGACATGAACAAGATTTGGGGTTTAGAAAGATCAAACCTGAATTTTCAGACCGTCTTCCGCAATCCATATAAAACCAGGGACTCGAGCAAGATGTTTTTTAAAATAATCACTCTCTGGATCTTCAACCCAACAAGCAAGCATATGAAACACCTATATATTTATTATGAAAAAAAAGCATATGGCTGTTTAAATTTTTTTTTATTTTTTTTTGGGTTATTTGTGGGTTTTTTAATGCTAAATTTGTTTACCTTTGGCACAGCTCCACCGGTAGTGTAATGGGTGGCTTCATCATGGTAGTGAACGAGTTCCATTGCGGTTCGGAGAGCTCTTTTTCTTATGAGCTTGTTTAAAGGCCATCGATGTAATACATTCTCCGAAAACATATGAACACTTTTCCAAAACAAATCTTGTACAAATGTTTGTCGATAATACAGATCTTCCTGCATCAGCAGCTAGCACATTTTTTTTTGTTCCGGTTAACATAAGTTTTTTCATGAGCAATATATAAGTTGAAATTACCTTTGCACACCGATTGCGAGCTTGGCTCCAAACAATTTCCGCATAAGGCTGAGGATAAAGCTCTTCACGGAGCTGAAGAATAAGAGGTGTTTGTGTAGCTACAAATTTTGCACCATACAAATAGGACAATGCCATGAAAGTATCTCGTAAATAAGGCCAAAGAGTGCCTGCATGCATATATGATTTTTTTTCTATTAGTTCCGGATCTTGGTTCATAATCTCTTCCTCTGCTCGGTATGTTAATAATACTAGGTTTTAAGGAACTAATGCCATCATAACTAAATTAATAGTTTCAAATTCAAACCTCCATTAATAGGGAAATAAGAAGGAATGAACCAGAACTCTGGCGGTATTGGTTTGCAGCCAGACCAGTCGTACACTCCAAGGACCTAGTAATTTCTAATGATAATTTAGTTACGTATAAAATATCACCATATTAAGATGATGATAAAGATAGATTATCTTGAATCAGTGAGTATATATTTGTATGTATATATGCATACCGAAAGCCAAGCTTTTCCGAACAATGGCGTAAAGGTAGCACCACCGTGGTCAATGATCCATCTTCGAGCCCTTGCACAAGCACTTTCTTGACCATCATGATCTGGATCCACCCCCAAAATTCTTAGGCAAATATAGTTGGTGACCGTGCCGAACATAAAGCTGTGGCTTTCTACATCTATCCCCCAGCCACCATCGTCGTTCTTGATAATATGATTTGACCCATTTTGGAGAATATCCATGAAAAAAAACGGTGAAGTTACTTGGCCATCTAATTTGGATGACATCGAGCTATATCTATAGTTTAAGTACATATGTTTTTCTTTGTATTAGAACTCTTTATACTAAGTTAATGTTCAACAAAAAATAAAATAAATAAATAAACTAAGTCACGTACCTGATGGTTGTACATGTAACGCAGAATCTCTTTCTGATGTTCCTTAGAGAATATTTTTTCTAGATGGCCAGTGATATACAAGCATATGACCTGATATTATTTTTGCATCGTTGATTATTTTCTCATTTAATTTTTAAGATTTAGTTTAAGTTTTATTTTGGGTTAAATTAATTAATAGAGAACTTAAGTGTAGCTCACAAAGGGGGCGTCAAATAACATGCAACCAGAGTTTTCAGCAGGCCAATGTCCATCATCAGCCTGTAATGCCGCCATATAGAGTAAACCTCTTCTCAGCGCCGTCTTGGCATCTTCATACCTTATTTTCTTTGCATCCTCTATTCTCGCTCTCGGAATCTTCTGCTCGAACTTCTTCTCCCTTAGAAACTGTTAGACATATAACCAAAAGTAAACTAGAATTATATTCTGCCGTGACACCGTGTATAAGACCAATTACGCTCATGTGTTCCGTGGTAAAAGGGTTTCACCTGCATACGCCAAAGGAGATCGGCACTGGCCTTGTATCCATTGTTTGAAAAATTCCGGCGAGCCTCTTCGACCTCAGCGAGTTCCTCTGGAGAGCCCACGTTGGCATCAAACTCCCATACCTGCCGTCCAATGTAATTGTTGGTGGTGCTCATGTGAGAGTCCTTTTCTGCCTTAGCTCCGATCCTCAGCCTCCACATTTTGTATCAATTTTTTGTACTAGGCTAACGCTTCAATGAGATCTTACACTATATATATATCAAATTATCAATATGTGTATGTGTGTGTTATGATATTATTTAATTGTATGTATATTGTATGCATGTATATGAGATCTAAAAATATGATGTTAGTAGAGTATTCGGCAATATGATTAGCTCTTATACGCATCAATTAGAAAGGAAAATGGTTATATGGATTATGGATAGTATTTAATTAGAGTGGCTGGTGGCTTGTCTTTTTGTTTTTCTTTTTTGTCCGTCTTATCTTAATATCTTGATATATAAACATGAACGGTCAGTAAAGTTTAATACTTAACAAAGTTAAGTAGACTTTATTCGATTACGACTTATAACATTTTAATAATTAATGAAATTCTGGATACGTGTAAAATTAAATTAGTTCTATATTCTAAGGTACTTTTAAACTTGCTATCATACAAATTCCAAGAACCATGAAGGTAGACAAGCTAGCCCCACGGTGGGCGATTACATGCGGAGTATGAGTTTTCTTGAACCTTGAAATCATTTATTCGGATGCATTGGTACTGGCCCATTGTTGTGCTGATTACTTTAGTACTCAGGTATACTCGTTGAAATGAATAAAAATAAACAAAGAAAAAAAGCAAACAGAAGAAGTTTTTTTTTTTGGTTAAAATAAATAAACTGTTAATCATCGCCCACCGTGGGGCTCGAACCTACGACCACAAGGTTAAGAGCCTTGCGCTCTACCAACTGAGCTAGACGGGCTTTGTTAATCAAATAATTTCCTACAAATAAGTCTAATTATTTATCCCTTGTAACGTAGATTTACCAAATTGAGGAATGAGGAGGCAAAAGTCTAATGCAAAGTGGCTTGAGAGTCAAGGAATGGGCTACTAGAAGGCTTCTATGCATTTATGAGTGGAAAAGAATATCTCTTTTCAAATTGATGGGTGGTTCAATTAAGACCAAAAGGTGATATTTCAAGATAGGAAAACCCATAACTTGTAGGCTGTTTGGGTCACTCCGTCATCCATTTGTGATCTGTAATATATAAACAAGATATATTGGATAGGAATACTTTAGAATTATAGCCTCGAGGTTGTGAAATAATGTGAGGTCAGAAAAAGTGGGTCTTAACTCTTAATTAAGTCTCCTACTTACTTTGAGAAATGAACACGAATGTGATGATCTGTCCTTTACAATACTAGGGGCCGTACGCTGGTATGCATTGAGCTAAAGAGGGTTCTTACAATTTTCTGATTTTTTTCAAAAATCTTGAATGGATTTCTTTCAATAATTTACAGCTAAAAACAAAATTTCCTTGTGAGTTATAAACGCAACGGCGAATGAAAATATTGCTTTCCTACTGTATCTAGTATATTTAGCGATTGTGTTCTTCCTTTACAAAAACTATCTTATGTAAGAAGTAAGAATATTGTTTCAATTTCGAATGTGAAAAACAAATCACATGTATAAACACAAAAGCAGTAATTAGCGGGTACTACAGCTATAGTTAGAAACTATACTAAAAATAGCATTACACAGGAGTGATGCTATGATTAAAGTGACATATACACTCTTACCTATTATTGGGGTCTATAAAGAAACATATCTTTCTCCTTCTTTCACTTTGCCCACTTCACTATGTAACCACCTTCATTCTGTAATTTGCATGCATGTATATGTTGCATTTGTTACATGAGTACATCACTCGCATATATAATTATACTATTATTTAAGTTCTTGTAACATCAAGAAATGTTTATAAAATCTAAAAAACGATTTTATTGAGCATAAGATTTGTTAAGCATCTGTATACGTGACTGAGTTAGTATTGTCATCTTGCGGCCTCATAATCATTTTGCATGCTTACCCTTGTGATTAGTCTGAACTCGGACGCTTCTCGGTGAAATTTGAATATCAAATGACAAAGTCTGAAAAAATGATATATAACTCTTCAAATTATCTCAATCGAAAAGAAAATATGTATAAACCGCTACTGAAATGTATTTTTTTATTAGACGATCATATGAGTAATAAGTACATCAAGAACACATGGATGGTTGAAGAAACATCTGGTCCAAAAATTGAAACCGAAGGACCACTAATCGATAGTGTGACATCACGAACGTGCAGCGTAACCATATATGCTGTAACAAAATACATGTAAAGCCTATTATATCATATATAAAAAAATCTCACAAACCGTGGGCGTACACCAACTTTTTCTACTATTCCAATTTTTTTTTGGGGTATCAATATATAGCTTAGCATTTACTACTAGTTACGTTAGAGATAGGGTCGACCTATGTATTTGACATTTCTAGATGGTAGAAGCTAAAGAGCGTACGATAGATATACACATTAAGAAGTTGTCTAGTAAAAGAGAATCGGGTGAAGAGTAACATGGCGTTCATGTGCGCACAGCTAACTCCAAGCCCAATTAATGTCATTATCATACAAAACCACCAACATAAGACCAACAAATTTACAAGAGAATAATGAAATGCACCCATTTGATTTGATCTATAATTTTCCCGATAGATCTGTAATGAAGCATTTACATAAAACAAAAAGTAACAACACAATATTGTTGGACTCTTGTAATTATCATGTCTTCTTGTTTCCATCTCGTACGTATATTCCTCGAATCCAATCCATTATGTCCCTAATTAAACTAGAAAGTTTCAACTATTAAAAATAAATGAATTAACTTTAGAAGTCAAATTTTGGATTATCGGTTCAGGACTAGGGCTCGAAGATCCGACATAACCTTCTTCTTCTTTTCGTTATCTAGGGGTGATCTAGGCTGAACCCCGACTAATTATCTTGAATGAATGTATTTTTTGAATAACTCATCACATTTTCTAATGTAGCTAATTAAAACATAGTACTATTAAGATCAGTCAAAAAGAGAACAATACAAAAGTGTGACCAATACCATCTCTGCCATTTCAAGCGTATTTTCATTAAAATGGAAGTTTTAGTTCTTAAATAAAGTCTGTGAAAAAGGTATCTAAGCCAATTTGATTATTAAAATGTGCTTATCTTCCTAATTATCCTTAAATTTTGTTTCTATGACGTAGAAGAAAAGTATATCTAAGAAATAAGGAATAATATATTAAAAAGTATATGTATCTAACGACAAAAGTTGAGCTAAGAGACCACCTATGTGGCTTTCCTAAACACATGGGGCCAAAACTCTCAAGAGAAATGCAGATGGAACTGTTGATAGAAAAAATTAATGCTTGTTTTAGATTTTGACAATCTTCTACCTTTAAACCGTTCATCAGATGACTTTTTGACTAAATCAGCTCCTTTGATTAAGGAATCTGCTGTCTATTTCTCGTGAGATTTTGTTTTTCGTTTAAATAATCATTGGTTTGCATTTGAAAGAGATGTATTTTAAGCCTAAACATCATTGGTGTATATATATATACTGAACCTAACCTTTCTCATAATTATTCTTTTAAATTCTACTTCTCTTTTATATCTGACCACGCATGTTCGTAGCCTTCCCCATTTTTCAGCATGGTCCGAAGACCGATTTATTACTTCATAAAATTTTGAAAGAGTTATCGACTAGTCAGTCTTGTGCATACAAATCATCAAAATTTATTTTCGTGCTCTGTACATGCAAGATTTTAAAAATCACTAGTTCCTACTATCTCACTCGATCATTTCTAGATTGTTCTCGATTGAATCAAAACTACTACACCAGTTTAAAGAGCTGAGATTTTGGGAATAACTGAAACCTAACCTCGGAAAGGATGAACAGAGATTCAGAGCTTTGAGAAACAGTAACAAAATATAGAGAAAAATAAATTGACAGAGCACATGGGTAGTGTGTGTGCAGAAGGAAAATTGTAAAATAGTAACTGAAAATAAAAATAAAAATTTGTTTGAAAGTGTCACAAGCTCTTCCTAACCACAAGTCCTGCCCTGCTTTGTACTCTTCAGTACATTGCTATTTCCAAAGTCCGTGATTGACGCTCCTTAACGACACCTCTGCTCTGCAGGTAGAGAGGGACACGAATTGACACACCTTGAAATGTTCTCTCAATTATTTTAGTTGAAATCTTTTAAAGAATCTTTTGTTTTGCAAATTATAACATCAGAATAAAAAAAAGTTGATAGACTAAGTTGGCTAAAAGAAGAGATTAGAATCATTTGATAACGGTTGCTGAACGTTTATGAACTTTTAATAAAATCGATATATTAATTTATTTTGTTGATAGGCAGATTATGGACCTTCGATCCATTTCTCCACCACTGGCTATGACTTGATATGGATTATTAGAATTTAGAAAATATTTAAAAATACATGCAAGAGTATTGTTTGGATGTTGTAACGGACTATTAAACATTCGTTATTGATATACAGTCTGCATGCGGTCTACAATTATTCAGTTGCATGATATCTCCTAAATAATAAATCAGTTTAGATTCGGTTAATTTTTGTTTTTAAAACAATTAAATAAAGATCAAGCTTAAACAGAAATCGATCCGATACCACTTTTAACATCTAAGTATGTATGTTTCAAACTTTCAAGTCCATACAAATCAGAGAAATAAATCCACATAGCATTTATGGGTTATCTTGTTATGAACCAGGTGGTGATCAAAGGGACCATAGTGTCATAATAGGACCAACAAAAAATGGTTATAACCTCTAATATCTTTTGTCATTGTGGCTTCCACACATATCTCTAACTTTCACTTTGACACATAGACATACACAACACACGCATGTCTTTATAAATATATACACCTCACCCTTCAATATCCACCCAACCATCCTTCAGTTCATCCATCTCTTTGTCTCTCTCTCTCTAGACACAACCAAAAACTTTTCTCTCAAAAAAACCACACAAAAATGGCTATCTTCAAGAAATCTACAAAACTAGCTCAAACAGCAATGCTCAAGCAAATTCTGAAGAGATGTTCGAGTTTGGGGAAGAAGAATGGAGGAGTAGGATATGTAGGAGATGATCTTCCACTTGATGTACCAAAAGGACACTTCCCTGTCTACGTAGGACACAACAGGAGCAGATACATAGTTCCTATTTCCTTCTTGGCCAATCTAGACTTCCAGTGTCTTCTTAGAAGAGCTGAGGAAGAGTTTGGTTTTGATCACGACATGGGTCTCACTATTCCTTGTGACGAACTCTTCTTTCAAGATCTGACTTCCATGATCCGATGAGATCTGAATAGTTTCAACAAGAAGACGAAGAACAAGTAAGGATATAGAGATGGAGATGGTTAAAGAGGAAGTTTTTTTTTGTTTAATTTGATAGCTTCTCTTTTTTTATAAAACATCCTATCTCTATCTTTAAGTTCGATGGCCCTCTCATGTCTTTCTTATATTTTCTCTGTTTTTTAGTCTTATTTTTAAGCTCATCTTGAGTCTTTTTTTACGGGTTAATATTTGACTCGGCTAACCAAAGAAACCCATGACATGGAAATTTTTGGGTTTAGATCGGTGAAGAAAGCTTGTAATAATTTCCAAATGTATGTTTGGTTAGTTATTGAATCTGTTAAAGAAATTAATTACTATGCTCTTTGCTGATTATTTCGTTCTCCATAGAAACTGTATATTTACATCCAATAAAATCTAATAATTAATTGCTGTATATCAGTTCCTAAGTGTGCTTAAACTTTAGAGTAGAGCTAGTTCATACCCAAACAAAAAAAGGAAGAAGGGAAGTAAGACTCTTTTTTTGTTTAAAAATACTGAAAAATACACTAAACCTTTTTAGTTAAACATCTTGAAAGTTTGAATCTTGGAATCATACATCTCCTAAGACAATGGTCAAAATAGATCGCAAGATAGTTAAGTACTATTTGACTAAAACTCAGCGTCTCTCTCTCTATGCATAACACTTAAGAAGAACCAAGATCATGTGAAACCGAAAGCTAATTACCAAACCTTTAGGTAGATACCTATTCTTCATTGTCAAACATGGGTTGGTCACGTAGTTCGATTTGTTACGGAACGTTAGTTTTTTCTTACGACTCGTAAATGAATACCTTTTTCTTAGTAACATTAAAGTTTCGTACCTAAATCTATACATCTTCCAGAGCCGAAATCAGCGTAAATAATCTTTCCCAACGAAATAAACTTCGTGTCATCCCAAGTGCTTATGTTTTCAGGTAAAGGCGTAAAGCTTACCTAGATTTAACCACTAGCCTAATCTTACATTGGTTAATATTGAAGTCTTTTACTTACTAAGAATAGCTTATAGTAAAAATTTAGTTATGAAAACATTAGATTTTTTACGGTTTAACAACTAGAATCTACATAACTAATAAGGCTTGGACACTCTCAAGTTCGGGACACGTGGCACCTTCTTTTTTTTTCCTTCCAAACGCCAAAACAACGTCGTTTTGTGGCACTTTTTTTTTTCCCTCGCCTAACGCCAAAACGACGCCGTTTCCTGAATTCCCTTCTCAGTGCCTCCAAAACAACGTCGTTTTGATTCTATGTTAATATAATTTTATTCTTATTTCTCACACGATTCCTTCCTCTCCACCTCTCCGCCGAGATCCTCTTGCTCCCGAAATCCACACCTCCATTCCTTGCTTCCGCCGGGACTGTCACTCTTCCGTTTCAACCACTTCCGGTGATTCTCATGGGCAATTGTAACGGTTTCCGGTAACCCTCGCTCTCCACCACCGCCGGCCCGCGCGTTTGAAGATTTGCTCTTAGGACCTACGGCAGAGACAATCACGGTGCGCCTCCTTTTCAGATTTACGGTTATGAATCTGAATTTTGTTGATTGAGATTCCAGTTTTTTTTTCAATTTTGGCTTCACCGTATCTACAGTTTTAGTTGGAATTAGGGCTTCGGATTGACAAACAAATCGTGTGTTCATTCTAAGCTCCTTATATCATTCTTCCTTCTATTGTGCTTCTGGAAATGTTTAAATTCAAACCTCAGATCTGAGAGTTGTGTGATAAATTTGCATAAGCTGATCTGTTTATGTCATATTCTCTCTTATAAATTCTTAGGTTATCATTGTGTATCGCATCTTTCTGGACGATTTGGTCGGTATCATGAAGTTTCTAGAGTACGCTACGAAAGCCCTTTTTTCCTGTAGCTAGTACACTAACCTCGACAGGTTAAACATTATCACAGTCAGTTTTTGTGAATTATGAGAGTCAGTTTTTTTATCCTTCTATTTGGATACTGAAAGGATTTTGATTCCAGATTGAATGTGTTTTTCAGTCATCTAAATCTCGGGGAACGAACTATCAAAGGTTGCTTGGAAGCATATTCTTGTAAGCAACTCTTTGTATTCTCAAACAATTATCAAAGAAAATATGCGAAGCTTATTAATTTTTGTTTGTTTGTTTTCGATTAAAACTCTCAATTTGGAGAATGAGGTAATTTGATAGCATGAAGCGATGCGTACATGTGAAACTCTTTTGGAATTAAGTCTTTGACACGTGGCACTCTCTCTTTTTTTTTTGTTTTTTTTTATGAAAACGACGTCGTTTCCATGGTAGCTTTAAATGGGCTTACAGGCTAATTAGCTCATTTCATTTCCTTTTAAAAAGGATTGCAATTATTATTATCTATGAGTCTGTAGGATAATAATCAATCTATAATGATTGTTAGTATAAGGAAAATTAGAAGAACTCAACTCCAGTCGATAAATTATTGTATAAAAGAACAAAAAAAATATGAAACTATTCACTATGAGTCTATATAAGATTTCACGTAAATAACAACTAAATTTTAAAACTATATGAAAAAAAAATAATTAAAAACTTACAAAATCTAATATATTCGAGTAAAAAACAAATGATATATTCGAATCTAATGTTCTGAATAATTAAATTAAAAATATTTGGTTTAATAAACCCGCGCAATGCTAGTCATTTTAATTTTACCACTTCGTTTATTTTGCCAACTCACGGGTTTGTTCTGGTGTCCGTGTGGTACTTGTTCTTGGTACATTTCTTAATGTTTATTTTTTGTCTTGTCTTCGCCTATAATTTTGTCGACATGCATGATGCTAATATGTTTAATTGTAATAAAATCTTCTTATTTAGAAAAAGGCATATTGCCTTTAAGTTAGATAAAATAAAATACACTAAAGCAAAAGATAATGAGTCATGGTGATAAGGACTAGTGGTTGTGTCCAAAACTTTTACAAAACACATTTAGCTGTATCCAAAGTTTGTGACTCTTAATCATGTTTAGAGCCGCATACATATCACAATCAATTAAAAAGCTCTAACGAGAGGGGAAAATGAAAAAGTAGTGTCATCATATGTCATACTCTTTATACAATCAAAACTATTTTAAAAATTTACAAGTTTTTGATGAAAAATGAAGTTTTGTTGGACCTTATTGGTTGTTGGAGGTGATAATTCAGGAGATAGATTTATATAGATAGGCTACATTGTCTTGTTGACAAAGTGATTGATGACAATAAAGTCATCCATCTATAGCACACTTCAAAGTTCAAATCATATGTAACTAAACAGAATCAGATGATAATAAAGTCAGGAACTTCAACATATTAATATGTTTTAGAAATGAAACTCAACAAACACAAGGGTGTTTTAATATCCACCACAAAACGTAGCTAAAAAAACACAAAGCAAATCACAATCAAGCATCATAGTTTTCAAGTCTCCTACAACCCAAAAGATCTTCTTAGCCATTATCTAGTCTCCATCAATCTATCTTAGAGCAAACCAACATTCACAAATCAACCCACGTCCCTGCAACAACTTAAGCACGTTCTCCTCTGATCCTGCGTGCAAGTTGAATGTCCTTAGGCATGATGGTGACACGCTTGGCATGAATGGCGCAGAGGTTAGTGTCCTCAAAGAGACCCACAAGGTACGCTTCTGCAGCCTCCTGGAGTGCAAGCACGGCATGGCTCTGGAAACGCAGATCAGTCTGCAATCACAAGAGAGAGAGCGACAAATAAGCAAAGAACATGAAGAAGTTGAAAACCATCACATGCTTAGTGTGAATAGTAAGCACACATTACCTTGAAATCCTGAGCAATCTCACGAACAAGCCTCTGGAAAGGGAGCTTCCTGATCAGCAACTCGGTACTCTTCTGGTACTTACGGATCTCACTGTAGATCAAGAACAAGAAACGAAAGAAACAGAGTTTGTCAAATTGGATTATCAATCAAACATACAGTGCAATCGAAACAGAGTTTGGGATGAGAAACAAATAACATACCGAAGAGCAACAGTTCCTGGACGGTAACGATGGGGCTTCTTGACACCACCAGTGGTTGGAGCAGACTTACGTGCAGCCTGAAATTCTCGAAAGACAAACATTTGATAATCAAAATCCAACATTACAGTGTCAATTCGAAGCTTCTTAGATCAAATGGTGATAAAGCCTTGCCTTTGTAGCAAGCTGCTTCCTTGGAGCCTTTCCACCAGTAGACTTACGAGCTGTTTGCTTGGTACGAGCCATCTGAATCATCAAAGCAAAAAACAGAGCATTTCAATTGCTTGATTCAATTTCGTAAAATCAAGCCTAATTTACATGTAAATTCCAAAGTAAATCTCGAAATTGCGGAAAGTGAAACCCTAATTAACAACCGCCGATTGAATCTAACTATCAACAATTTCAGAACCAGCAGATGCTCATATAGCCAAAGAAACAAACAATCGGATAATTAAGTCTAGCAAAGCGATTGATTCCTCTCTAACCTCCTAAAAGGCTAAAACCTAATCTCCAGAAGACGAATCGGCGAAGAGAAGAGAAACTAATCCGCAAACTAAATCCATTCCACATATAACACAATTGCGCAAGATCCAACCGATAAAACGAATGAACATTCCACGAGAAATGAAAGAAAACGAAGAAATTTCGGAAAAATCGTACCTTCTTCTTCTTCTTCTCTCTGTCTTCTTCGAAACCTCTCTGGCTCTCTCGCTTCTCTGAATTCAAAATTGAGCTCGATCTCGAAAAAAAGTAATTAGTTAGAGAGTAAACTCGCGTGTGATATTAATTTATAGGAAGGGAATGACCATCGGACGGTTAATATTGCTCATCAAAGTTTTTTTAATCCTACGGACTGTAGTTACTTTCACAACATGTGTTTACTTTTCTTCCACCAAATCAACGGTCCAGAATAAAATATGTAAATAATAGCATTTTTTTTTGTCGGCAAAAATAGCATGTTTTTATTCATCTAAAAATATGGTAAATGCTAAAAAAAAATAAAATCATTTAAAATAATACTAATTTTGTATATCAATTTCACAGTAAAATTAAATTTAGGAAAATTCTCTAACGTGGACCTATTTTTTTTATAAATAGATTCATAAGTTTTTTTTTTTCCAATAGTAGCACAAATTCAACATAAAAATGATTCAAAACTCTTTATTAATGGAAAAAAACTAAATTCTATGATAAAATAGAACCCAAACATAATTTTCTAAAATAATTTCTCTAAAATAATTTGTGTTACTCTAAAATAATAATTTAATTTTTTAATTCTTTTGTCCATTTGATATTTCTTCTAAAATTCCTTATTTAATTTTGAATTTGTTTTTGAAAAACCCAATAAAACCCTAAAGGAAATAAAATATCCGGCAGGTGGCAAAACCCTTCGCCACTCGGCTTTGTATCCATTTCACAATCACAATCACACAAAACAGTTTAGCACCAAATAAGACCAAACAACAACAAAAAAACCTACGAATCTCACTTTTGTCTGCTTCACTCCCTGACCCATCTTCCTCAACCATGGCGGCCACAACCACCTTCTCCTCCTCTTCCCTCTCTCTCCTCCCTAAACCAAACAATCCTTCCACCACCACCATTAAACCTCTCTCCCTCCTCCCAAAGCCCTTCCTTAAACCTTCCCCTCTCTCCCTCTCCTCTTCTCCTTCTCCTTCCCTCATCCATGGAATCTCCAATTACTTCTCCTCTGACTCCCCTCTCTCTCTAACCAAAGACCACTCTCCTCCCTCTCTCGATCTCAACGACGAGAAGCCTCGAGAAGAGTGCGGCGTCGTCGGAATCTACGGCGATCCAGAAGCATCCCGTCTCTGTTACCTAGCTCTCCACGCGCTCCAACACCGCGGCCAAGAAGGCGCAGGCATCGTAACCGTAAGCAACGAGAAAGTCCTCCAGACGATAACCGGAGTCGGTTTAGTCTCCGAGGTCTTCAACGAGTCCAAACTCGACCAATTACCCGGCGAATTCGCAATCGGACACGTCCGCTACTCAACCGCCGGCGCCTCCATGCTCAAAAACGTCCAGCCTTTCGTCGCCGGTTACCGATTCGGGTCAATCGGAGTCGCCCACAACGGTAATTTAGTGAATTACAAACAATTACGAGCCATGCTCGAAGAGAACGGTTCGATTTTCAACACCAGCTCAGATACAGAGGTGGTTCTTCATTTGATTGCGATCTCGAAAGCTAGACCCTTTTTCATGAGAATCATCGATGCTTGCGAGCAGCTTCAAGGCGCTTACTCGATGGTGTTTGTCACCGAGGATAAGCTTGTCGCTGTTCGTGACCCGTTTGGGTTTAGGCCGTTGGTGATGGGAAGGAGAAGTAACGGAGCTGTTGTGTTCGCGTCCGAGACTTGCGCGCTTGATTTGATCGAAGCGACTTACGAGAGAGAGGTTTATCCTGGTGAGGTTTTGGTTGTGGACAAGGACGGTGTCAAGTCTCAGTGCTTGATGACTCGTCATGAGTCGTCGAAGCAATGCATTTTCGAACATATTTACTTCTCGTTGCCGAACTCGATCGTGTTCGGTCGGTCCGTGTATGAGTCTAGGCATGTGTTCGGGGAGATTTTAGCTACAGAGTCTCCTGTTGAGTGTGATGTTGTCATCGCTGTGCCTGACTCTGGTGTGGTTGCGGCTCTGGGGTATGCTGCGAAGTCAGGTGTTGCGTTTCAGCAGGGTTTGATTAGGTCTCATTACGTAGGGAGGACGTTTATTGAGCCGTCGCAGAAGATTAGGGATTTTGGAGTGAAGCTGAAGCTATCTCCTGTTCGTGGGGTTTTGGAAGGGAAGAGAGTTGTTGTGGTGGATGATTCGATCGTTAGAGGCACGACGTCGTCGAAGATTGTGAGGTTGTTGAGAGAAGCAGGCGCGAAGGAGGTTCATATGAGGATCGCGAGTCCTCCTATTGTGGCGTCTTGTTACTATGGAGTTGATACGCCGAGCTCGGAGGAGTTGATATCTAATAGGATGAGTGTTGAGGAGATCAATGATTTTATTGGGAGCGATTCGCTTGCGTTTTTGTCGTTTGAGACGTTGAGGAAGCATTTGGGGGAAGATTCGAAGAGCTTCTGCTATGCTTGCTTCACTGGTGATTATCCTGTGAAGCCTGAAGAAGTTAAGGTGAAACGTGGAGGTGGAGATTTCATTGATGATGGTCTTGTTGGTAGCTTTGACAATATTGAAGCAGGTTGGGTTCGATAGTCAGTGATCTCTAATTCTCTATTACTCACGTTACAATGCTTGTGTTTTGTTCCAAGTGATCTTATTGTCAAATTTTTGCTTAATGGGATAAGGAAGGATGTTTTTTTTGTTTGAATCTTGAAAGATTTTGGTCTCTGGTCTCAATTTGTGGATTCAGTCAGTCTTATATTTGATCATCACTCAACTTCACTTTAGTTAATTATTATTTTCTTGGAATCAAACAAAATACCAATTCAACGCATTGATTTGCAAACCTGTATTTAATTATATTGTTTAACTTATAATAATCCAAGAGACGACACGCGTCTCAAGGTATACAAATCAGTCAAAGAGTTGATCGAATCGAAGTCACGTAAATAAATTAAACAATGTGACTACTTGAGAAAATTGAAGAGAAAGAGATCATTAACTTCTCTGTCGCTAATTTCATTGCTTCTCAGAATCGATTTTAATTTTCTCCATTTGAATATTTATTCTTCTTCTTCTTCTCGTTTGTTTCCAGCAATCTTCTATTTTGAAAAGAAAAAAAAAAAAAAAACATAAGAGTATGGGATTAGCGATTGTGTCGTTGGTTAGAGCATTTTGGGTTGCTTCTATACTTCCTATGATGATCGATTTGATACCTAGTTCCAAGCTGAGTTCGATTCACCAATTCGTTTTGGGATACTCTGGGAGAGGCAAGATTCTTCAGTCTAAGGTCTTTTCACTCATTGTCTAATACAACTTTTCCTTACATCAAAAGTCTGGAAAAATTGTTGTTGGTTGATGTGAATATGGCTTCAAATACGTTCTTGTAATGTTTAAAGTTTTTTGCTGATTTCTTGAAACTTAAATCGTCTTTTTTTTTGCTGCAAGTCTTAATTGAAAAATGTTAAGTTCCCAAAATGAAAAAAAAAGCATGCTACTTTTAGTTTGCTGAATCTTGGAACTGTTCTGTTTTAGTAATCGTATTTTTGGAAACTTTATATCGGAGTTTTTAAATATCTCTTATCTTAATGCAGAAGTCGACAGTTCCTCAGAAGTTCTTTGCTCACTTCTATGTTCTCGGAGTGACGTGGACGAGTCTCCTGCTCGCTTCCACTTGGATGTATGCTTGCAAAATGGCTCCTTTATCTTCTGAAGAGTTAACCGGAGGAGCTTCCCATGTCGAGCATCGGTTAAAAGTGTGGCGAGCAGTGTTTCTACTTCTTCTGATGGAAACTCACGTTTTGAGACGCCTCATTGAGTCATTCTACGTATTCAAGTATAGCTCTTCTGCTCGCATGAACATTATTTGTTATGTCGGCGGATTGTTGTAAGTTTCTCATCGCATTTTTGATGTTATCTTTAAGCTTGATTTGGCTTTTTTTAACTTCTGTTTTTTTTTTAGTTTCTATATAGGCGTACCTTTATCGCTCTGCGTCAATGTCGCTCCAGAGGTAGCAAGATTCGCTTCTGAGATCACTGCCAATGGAAAAAGCCATAACTCAGCTCCTGAGTTTGGTTTATTGTTGTCTATAAGCTCTCTGATGAAGCTTGGATCGTGTCAGTTGATTGGTGGAGCCATATTTCTATGGGGGTGGTTACATCAACGCCGTTGTCACGCCATTCTCGTAAGTTTTTAACATTTTTTTGTCTCATTGTTTGTGTTGTTTTAGATCTTGAGAGAAGCAAAAAATGTTGTTAATTAATGCAGGGATCGCTCCGGGAAAATCCTAGGCAAGCGAATGAGTATATAATTCCACATGGAGATTGGTTTGAGATGGTCTCTAGTCCACATTACTTGGCAGAAATCGTAATGACATTGATACCTCCCTTTATAGACAAATATGTTCTTCTTTTCCTTCTCTTTGTTGATGGTATGATGATGCTCTGAAATTTAGGTCTTATACGCTGGTTTGCTTATTGCGAGTGGAGGAACGGATGTAACTATTTGGTTACTCTTTGGTTTCGTGGTACGGTGAATGAAAATGCTTTGTTCTTGAAGGTTGTTTGGATTCAGAGAACGAACTTGTATACTCATGTCCTTTTCTTTCTAGGTTTGGAATCTTACTTTGGCGGCTGGAGAAACGCAGCGGTGGTATCTCCGAAAGTTTGAGAATTATCCGGCTAACCGGCGTGCCATTTTCCCGTATGTCTACTGACATGATTAAGAGATAGAAGATGATTATGAAGATGAAGGATGTTGTGTTCGTTTGAATCTTGAAAGATTTTGATCTCTTGTATCATTTTATGGATCCATTTGTTAGAGTTTTCTTGTATTTCTTTATAGTATAAAAAAAAATACAACCCCATTGATTGCAAACCTGTAAATTAATTACATTGATTGATAGCTGGCAAAAAAAAAAAAAAAAAAAAGCTGGCAGAAAAAAAAAAATTACATTGATTGACTATAATAATATTAATCTAAGTTTGATAATTATCACACACGCGTATAAATCACACAGAGATTGATTCCCACGTGGACTGTGATCAAAGCGAAGGGGACCCAAACGAACGACAAAGTGACTTCACAACTAGTAGTTTTCTTTTCCCTCGCACGAAATTCGAAGAAAATTAATCGAAAGAGATCGTAAATTTCATTGCTCCATTTTTTGAATTTGGTATTTCTTCTTCTGCCGTCTGTTTCCACTTTCCAGCAATCTCCAATCTGGAAATGTTTTTGATTTAAATTAGTTAATCCCCCGATTGCGATTACAGAGATTCCTAGGGTTTACGGATTTGAAAAAACCAGAGAGAGACGAGATGAAGACAAGTATGGAATTAGCGATTGTGTGGTTGGTTAGAGCCGCTTGGATCGCTGCTACACTTCCTATAGTGATCGCTTTTATACCTTCTTCCAAGCTGAGATCGTTTCACCAACTCGTTTTGGGTTTCGTTGGGAGGGGCAAGATTCTTCAGCATTCCTCTTCTCAGGTTTTTACTCTGCCTTCTCATCGTCTAAATCCAATTTGTAATTCTCTCCAAGTCTAATTGAGAACGCTGTGAAAAATGGAAGTTTTTTTTGTTCGGTTTAATGTTTTATCTCTGCCTTCTCATGGTCTAATGTTTACATTTTTGCTGGAAAAAAAATCTGATTTTTGAATCATGAAAACAATTAAGCTACTTTTAGTTTGAATCATGAAAGTGTTCTGTTTTTGATTGCTTAATGTGGAAAAAGGCTGGAAATTTTGTTGTAGTAATCGTATTTTTGGAACCTTTGCAGAAGTTGACAGTTCCTCAGAGGTTCTTTGCTCACTTCTATGTGATCGGAGTAGCGTGTACGACTCTCCTGCTAGCTACCACTTGGATGTTTGCTTGCAAAGTAGCGCCTTTATCATCTTCCGAAGAGTTTCAGCTCTCCGACATTGCAAGCCGGTTAACCGGAGGAGGCTCTCATGTTTTCTCCTTCCACAAATCTCATCTGACTCCTGTGGAGCATCGGTTGGAAGTCTGGCGAGCTGTGTTTCTACTTATTCTGATGGAAACTCAAGTTGTGAGACGGCTTATTGAGTCTATCTATGTGTTCAAGTATAGCCCTTCTGCTCGGATGAACATTCTTGGTTATCTTGTCGGAATTTGGTAAGTTTTCTCAACAAACCTCCTCGCAGATGTCAGGTTTCTATAGGCTTTGATTTTGGTTTCTAGTTTCTACACAGGAGCGCCGTTTTCTCTCTGCGTTAACATTGCTCCGGAGGTAGCAAGATTCGCCGGAAACCAAGTGGCTGAGTTCATTGCTAATGGGAAAGGCCATTCCTCATCCCCTGAAGTTGATCTTGTGTTGTCTATAAGCCCTCTGATGAAGCTTGGATTATGTCAGTTGATTGGTGGAGCCGTTTTTCTTTGGGGATGGTTACATCAACGCCGTTGTCACGCCATTCTTGTAAGTCTTTTTTTTTTTACATTTTTTTGTCTCTCATTGTTTGTGTGTGTTTTTAGATTCTGAGAGATACAATAATGTTTAATGCAGGGATCTCTCCGGGAAAGTCCTAGGCAAGCGAATGAGTATATAATTCCGCATGGAGATTGGTTTGAGATGGTCTCTAGTCCACATTACTTGGCAGAAATCGTAATGACATTGACCTCCCTTTATAGACAAAGATGTTCTTCTTTTCCTTCTCTTTGCTAATGGAATGATGCTGCTCTGAAATTTAGGTTTTATATGCCGGTTTGGTTATTGCGAGTGGAGGAACGGATATAACCATCTGGTTACTCTTCAGTTTCGTGGTACGGTGAATGAAAATGCTCTGTTTTTTTCGTAATGTTGTTTGGATTCAGAGAGCTTGTATTCATGTCCTTTACACTTTGTAGGTTGGGAATCTGACAATGGCGGCTGGAGAAACTCACCGGTGGTATCTGCGGAAGTTTGAGAATTATCCGGCTAACCGGAGTGCCATTTTCCCTTATGTTTATTGACTGGTTAAGAGGATAGAACACAGCTTATAACCCATGTACGAATAGTTGAAGAATATTCATGTTTTTTGTAATTGCTAATTTATGAAGATCAAAGACTTCTGGTGCTATGTTAGTGTTATAATAGCAATGCTTTTCTTCTTTATGATATTGTTACCTCTTTCATTTCAAGAACAAGAGTGTGGTTTAGGAACTTAGCCTTCTTTTACACTAGACCGATGGAATTAAGGTCAGAACATTATTCTCAATCTTAAAACTTAATAAATAAATAGTTTTGTCATCCTTCTACCATCAGGTATGCCGTCTTAGCTCAGTGGTAGAGCGCGTGACTTTTAATCCCGTGGTCGAGGGTTCGATCCCCTCAGACGGCGAATGGTTGTTATTTTTATTGTAATAATTTGTTTTTTTTCATCAAGCTCGTGGCATTAAAAAAAAAACGCAGGTTTTTTGTATAACTAAAATAGATAACAGCAAAATGGGCTAATCTTCGAGGCTTCGACCCAGTTACGACGCGGCCCAAAGTAACAACGTGTTTTCTTCAACTCTATTATACAACAAAGTACGTCGTCGTCCCCTTCCACTCATCTGAAAATCCTAAAAAGCGAAAAAAAACTCAGAGAGGTCGCTGCAAATTCCAAGTCTCTCTTTCCCTCCCCAGATTTGAACGAACCCGTTTAAGATCCGAGAAGATGTCTACATTCAGCGGCGATGAAACTGCTCCGTTCTTCGGCTTCCTTGGCGCAGCGGCCGCCCTCGTCTTCTCCTGTAAGCATTTGCCGTCTTCTCAATTCGATTCTGACTCACTCTTATCTAAATTATTCTTTCCCATCCAATTCTTTTTTTATCTGATCGTCTTCCTGTTTTTCTGAAAATCCGATGAGATTTATATGATTGCTTAGAGAATTCCTGAGAATATGGTCACGTTTCTCCATGTTTTTTGAATTGCTGCTTGTGCATAGCTCTAGAAGTGTTTGTATTAGATCGTTTGCCTAATTGATTGAATGATTAGTGTTTTTGCTTCGATCTGCATCCACATGATCATCTAATCTCTTCGAACAATTCATTTGCATCATCATGAATCCTCTTTGACTCTCAATCTGAGAAAATTTGCTTAAGATCAGAGTCTGGTTTGAGTCAAAAACGCTCTTTGTTTACATTTCACTGAGAATTGGAACACATTTGTTGGTTAACCTGAATGTTAATGGATGTGATTCATATTTCCCATGATCATCAACTGTTCGCACAATGTAGAGTAGAGTCTGATTTTAGAGTAATGATTTCAAAAGCTCTTTTTTTTTGGATTCCCTGAAACTTTGAAACACATTTTTCTGCATACAAGGATCATAACTTGAATGTTACCTGGATTGGGGTTTGTTAGGTATGGGAGCTGCGTACGGGACTGCAAAGAGTGGTGTTGGTGTGGCTTCAATGGGAGTGATGAGACCTGAGCTGGTGATGAAGTCGATTGTCCCTGTGGTTATGGCTGGTGTTTTGGGTATTTACGGACTGATCATTGCTGTTATCATCAGTACCGGTATCAATCCAAAGGCTAAGTCTTACTACCTCTTTGATGGATACGCACATCTCTCCTCTGGTCTCGCCTGTGGTCTTGCTGGTCTCTCAGCTGGAATGGCCATTGGAATCGTGGGTGATGCTGGTGTCAGGTTTGTTAATCTTCTTGCAAGTAAAATGTTTCAGAATTTGGTGATTGAAAAATCATAATTTGGAGCTTGACTTGTTTGAAATTTGTTTCTCAGGGCAAATGCTCAGCAGCCTAAGCTCTTTGTTGGGATGATTCTTATCCTCATCTTTGCGGAAGCGCTTGCTCTCTACGGTCTCATTGTAGGCATCATCTTATCGTCTCGAGCTGGCCAGTCCAGAGCAGAATGAGAAACAGTAAAGAACACAAGATTCCTTATCGATCGACTTCTTTGATCAGCTTGCTACCTCGCTTCCCTCTTGATGGTGGTTTGCTTTGAGTGTAGGATGATATTGTTTGGGTAATAAAAGAGCTTCGGGCATGTTTTTTGTATTCTTGTATTGTGTCAACAATTGTGTCTTGGAGGAACTTTGATGATGTTTTGTTTGTAAAGAAGTTTGCTTCTGAAACCATCTTTGAGTGTGTTATGATGAGATTTAAATCTTTTGGCAAGTTTTGGTTTTAAGATCAGATAGCTTTTGAATTGACACAAATTTATGAATTACATGGTAAAAAAGTGATGAAAATAAGTTTTTGATAAATTTGCGTAGGAAACAACATTTAATCTTACGTACACTTAATTTTTTTTGACTAATCTTTATGCTAAATTGCTAATGTATTCTGTAAATTTGGACGATTTTCTATATTATATTAGCGAAGTTTAGTTTAATATTCGTAAGTCAACCTATATAATACATTGAGATTTTCGAATTACCCATTTTACAAAGCATATATATCAAAATTCTAATGCAACCATAACACATTATAACTTCAATTTTAATGCAAAAAGCTAAAAATAAAGCATGACTAGTAACTTTTGTGTTATGCCAATAATTCAAACCTAATGCACCGTCAATATCGAAACAAAGTTGAGACATGCATTAATTCAAACCTACTACACTGCAGATGGAGAAGGCAATGATTCTAAGAATGATTTAGAGCCTACAGCTCAGAAAACAAATACCAATGTCGATAACCCCATATCAGAAAAAAACACAAGCTACGACAAAAAAACAAATCGGAGCTAATGCAAAATTGGCTGGAGATTCACTAAAACGAAAGTCTAAGCAGCAAGAAACTCAAGGTCCTAATGTAAGAAAGGCTAAGCCTAATATGAATGAATTAGTACACTGCAGATGAAACAATATTTGATATGTTAATGTGCACATGGATACATACAAAGAACTCAAAGTTTTCTTTCAACTAATTAATATCCTGAAAAACCTGAAAAAGAAAAAATATATATTAGTTTTTCTTATTTGTGATTAAAGATTGTATAATGAATGAATGAGTAGAGAGGAAAGACTTTACTGTTCTAATATGGCTTAAAATCGAGATAATCGCCTGGTTCATATATCTTCTTATCATGCATATCATTGTTTCAAATGAAAAATTGTTTAAAACCAAAAATAAACTGAAAAATTGTTAGTTTTGCAGGGACAAAGCAAAATAAAATTGAGTTAAGTACCTCTGCTGAATTCGTGTCACAGGAAGATATGTGAGTATCTAGACAAATTCTCTTGTACAATATCAGCACAAGTCATTAGATTTGCTGATATTATTAAAATTTAAAGCCAAAAAAGTAAACTATAGGCCATGTTTGATAAATTAGGTTGTTTCAAGGGACCTCAAAAATCAAAATACATATTGATTATGTTCAACATGGGAGATAGCACCAATCCAAATTTGAGGATGAGAAGTGACAAGATTCAGAAGGAATTTCAAGAAATCAAATAGAAAGCAATGGTTTTTTATTTATCTCTCTTTGTTGGGTTTTGGGATCAAATTACGCATATACCCTTTAGCATTTCCCATACTCTTATTTTTAGAAATATCATATTGCTTATTTAATCTTTTGATCTAGGGAGATATCGATTGAAATGAGAAAATTTATTTGTATAAACAAATCCATTTGTTTACTATTTGTAGATTAAGTCATAATCGTACTTTAACCACTAAAATTTCATTTTATTCTTGGTATCTTCCGACATTTCCCAACAGTTGCTCTAGCCCAACCGTTGACCTTAATGTTGATATCTCTACTTAGCAATGACACCACATTATATTAATCTTCGTTTCTACAAACAAAATATTAGCAGAATGAGAAACAGAAAAGAACACAAGATTCCTTATCGATCGACTTCATCATTTTGTGGATTCTTGGAACTTTGATCAGCTTGCCACCTCTGTTTCCTCTTGATGGTGGTTTGCTTTGAGTGTAGGATGATATTGTTTGGGTAATAAAAGAGCTTCGGGCATGTTGTTTTTTTATTCTTGTATTGTGTCATCATTTGTGTCTTGGAGGAACTTTGATAATATTTTGTTTGTAAAGAAGTTTGCTTCTGAAACCGTCTTCTTTGAGTGTTATGATGAGATTAAATTTTTGGTGTCTTACAATTTTTGGCTTTAACTTTTAAGATAAGATAGCTTTTGAAGTTTGAACTGAACCAAATTCATGAAGACATATTGAACAAAGTTTTTGAAGATAACTTAAATAATTTTATATAGGAAACAACAATTAGATGTTTATTTATTAATCTTGATGCTACTGTATTCTGTAAATTTGGACGCTTTTCTATCTTATTAAGACTATTTTTTTTTTAGAAAAAACATATTTATATAATTTAGAAATGTTACATGCGACATTTATGGCCGTAAATAGAGTTAGCGCCGAAGAGGCCTTCATAAAATGTAAATTATATGGTGCTCATGACAAAACAACAGGCGTTATGACTACTCATTGTGTGCAACGATCGCTTTTTCAAAAACAACTTACATATGAAGAAAACGACTTTATCGATTTGGGACCATTGGTTACAGAAATCTCTCGTACCGAATGTTTTGCAATGTTTTAAATCACACATCGAATGTTCCATCTTTTTTTCATGCTATAAAAGAAAATCAGAACATAAATAATAATAAAAAAATTATGAGCAAATGCTTAGCAAACAAAAAGAAATTGTGTAGCAAATGTTGTTACAATTTTATTCTACATCATAGAATTACATTATATATCGATTTAAAGATATGTAAGATGTATGTAAGAAATAGTACGCAATATGTTATCATAGGAGCACCAACCAAAGTTAATGCACGTATGACAGCAAGTCATGTCATATATGTAAAAATTATCGTGTAATCTATCTATATCAATAAGACCTAGTGATCGATTTCAGCTAATTGATTCCCTATTGAAAAGGGGAGTGACGTAAAGCATTGCGGCTTGCCGATAATATCACAACGATCCATTTAGGAACAATGAGTTTTTTCTCTCAACCTTCACCATTCCTAAATAGAATGATCTATTCACGTACGTAACTTTTCTTTGCCCTAAACGGATGATCAACGCGGTTTTTTGTTTGCTTTTACAACAAGGTGGTGACTGATTAGTCTGATTGAGTTTACATTTTTGAAAAAATAGGCGGTGTAGTTAATGAGTACTGATTACTGAATATAGCAATATTTGTTAACGTTGAGTGTGTGTGTGTATGTATGTAAATATGGTGCGTCATGAGTCCATTCGATCGGCATCATCATTCATTCATCACAATTTTCTTGTTAAAAAAAAAAATTGAAACACCAAATCTCTAAAAAAAAAAATCCGTTTTCTCTCTCAAGTCTCTCAAGATGAATGCTACATTTGAGGAATTGCTTTCCAAGGTTTCCACAGCGACGAAGAACGGGAACGCAATCAGCAAGGCTTACGAAAAGGCCATGAAAGCCGGTTTGGAAGACGATGAGTTCGGAGACTGTATAAACAAAATCCTTTCACTTCTGGAGGAATTCACAATTGAAGCAGAACATGCTAGGGAGATGGAGGCAAAGCTCCGACACCAGTCTACGAAGACGCACCCCACCTTCATTCGAGATGTTATGAAGGCGGAGGATATCGCCAAGAGTGCCGTCCGGAAATCAACAACGGCGAGGGTGCGAATGGAGGCGACCGTTGCTAGAGCTTACGAGAGGAAGAAAGCAAGGGATGATGCGGCATTGGAAAGGCAAAAAGCAGAGAAAGAAAAAGCAGGAGCTGTAGGGAGCAGTGCATGAAGAAGATGACTCACTCAATCATATACTATATTAATTTATGCGCAAGATCATTATCAAAACAAATTAAGGTAATAGTATAGATAATCGTATTTTAAACGTACTAATTTATAAACATTGTTCTTAGAATAAGTAGTAACAAACAGTATTATCAAACATCTTGGAGATCACACCACATCTATGATCTATAGTGTGTATCAAATGAAGCTTTGTGTTTTATTTTAGGCACTTGAATCCGAAAATTAAAAAGGATCTTGGGAATGTTGCGAAAAGATTTGTGCACTTGGTAAAAAACCACGTGATTTTGTGTAAAATCCCTCAGTCTCATTCAAAATACTTTGATGGTCGCTATAAACGCTTCAATATCATCACGTGTTTACATGGTTCATGGTTGTAAAAACCATAAAAATAAAATAAAAAATAAACAAGTTATGTGTTGAAAAGTGAAATCGTGGATAAACTAAGTGCAAGCACACGTATTACCGATTTATTACAAAGAAATGAGAAGATAAGTTGATAACTAATATGTTGGTTGTAAATGTCGATAAGAAATAAAACCTACAAAGCCATTTTGGTATTTTGAGATTGCGAAAATGTAAAGCGGAAAAAGTCATGACTGTACGTAAAAAGAGCTGATTACATTGTCATTTAATTCTCTCTGACTTACTTATTTGCATTCTTGTTACAATATTACACGTATATGACAATAAGCCAAAAAAATATCATTTTCGCATGATTAATAGAGGCAGGTGTTTAATAAAGGGCACATGCTCATTTCCATTTTTAAAGAGTAGATGGATCGAAATAAACGCGGGAAAACGGCCGATTCCTACCCCAACTACAATTATAGGCACCAATTCCTACCCAACTTTTATGTGTACCAATCCCTACCTGAACTACAAAAACTCGTCCTTTCCATACCCGAACTAATATTTTCATGGCCAATCCGAACATTGACTAACGGGACTTAGGTCAACGACGATTTCCCGTTAACGGAGATGAGTCACCACGACACGTCACCTGCCCCGTTGGAACGAAGTTCAAAACGACGTCGTTTTCACGACGTCGTTTTCACGAAAACGAAAATCAAATTGTAATCGCCGGTTAAAATTTAATTTCGGTTCAATTTCGGTTTAATGTCGGTTCAAAACGTCGTCGTTTTGAAAATAACAAAAAATCACATGTTTCTATCGAGTGGTGTCGCGAGAAAGAGATAGATTGCGTATTGGTGAAATCGATTTGGGGAAACCTCTAGCATCTAGGGTTCATAATTCACACAAAGATAGAAAGGATGTCCACATCATCGAATCACATAGATAATGCAGAGAATTCAGGTCAGTTTACTTATGGCAATCGAATTATAGAAATTGATTCATGGGAAACGTTTTTTAATCGGTTCTGATTTCGAAATGAAAACGTAAAACTTTTATAGGCTTGATTATGGGTGTCGGAGTTCGTCCGAGAAGAAGAGGATTTCCCAATTTTGTAGGTGTGGAGAAGAAGTTTTGATGAAAACCTCAGGGACGGCAAAAAATCCGGGACGATTGTTTCATGCTTGTCCATACGGATCTGAATTGGTAAACATTTTTGAAATTGTAATGTTATTGAATAGCCTTGAGAACATGTAGTCAGACTGTGTTTTCATGTTTCAGGAAAAATACCACTTCTTCAAATGGACTGATGTTTCAATGGTGGAGGAGATAGAAGACATGAAGAAGAAGATTGAAAATTTAGAAGTTCAGAGAAGATCTTCGGAAGAAGTGATAAGCTGCCTTGCGAAAGAGATTGAAACTATGAAAGCAGAGTCACAAGGAGGTGAAAAAGAAGAGAACGAAGGCAAGGAGATTGTTGGTGATATGCCTTTCTTCAAGAAACTGGTTTGTTGTTTCTGGGCATAAATTTGCTCTTGGTGTACTAGCTTTAGGGAGCAACCATGATGATTCTAATTTGTAGCTTTATGTGTTATTCTTCTTTTTTATTCAAAATGTAGTGCAAACAATTACACAGAAATAACAGAAGTTCAACTTACTTTTTCAGTTCATCTCGGTAGTCTTTCATCCGAGAATATTGTTTATCATATTCTGCTTCAATGAGTTCCAAAGCTTTCTTCTTTGCCTTCCGACATTGATTGTGTGACAGAGCTACATTGTAGAGATCATGAATCTTCTGTTGCATATCGACAGGCTTCAGTGAGGGATCGTTTCGCAGCTCGTTAATGAACATGTCACAGATTACTTGTTGTGACAAAATCCAGCATCGACCATCTGGTAGACATGTATGTTGATCTTGGAACGTCTTAATCATCCACATAGAAACTGGTCTCTCATAAGAACAGTAGATTCTCCACTCGCACTTCTTGATACCACACACAGCAGAACACTTAAATTTTAACCGGCGATTACAATTTGATTTTCGTTTTCGTGAAAACGACGTCGTTTTAAACTTCGTTCCAACGGGGCAGGTGACGTGTCGTGGTGACTCATCTCCGTTAACGGGAAATCGTTGTTGACCTAAGTCCCGTTAGTCAATGTTCGGATTGGCCATGAAAATATTAGTTCGGGTATGAAAAGGACGAGTTTTTGTAGTTCAGGTAGGGATTGGTACACCATAAAAGTTGGGGTAGGGATTGGTGCCTATAATTGTAGTTGGGGTAGGAATTGGCCGTTTCCCAAATAAACGCATTGATGCAATTTGTAACTTGTAAGAAACCCAATATGTTTTCCCTTTTGGTTAAATTCAAGTCCTCTATAGTATTTGTGTTTTATATATTATACCACATCATATTTGTTTTAGTACATTGACGAATTTCATAGAAGACATTAGACGTATTGCGTCATGACTCATGAGACGAACAAGTATGCATTTATGTATAAATGTGTAATGTATTTGTTATCAAAAGAGAAGTACCATTGGTTGAATATAAAAGGAGTAAACATGTTTAAAATTGATACTATCGAAAATAAATATGTGGCTGAGGAGGAGCGTTGCGACATTTACGACTTTTAGAGGACAACGGAAATCTGTCAAATATGAACATGCAAAAGGAATTTGGCAAATAAACTATCTTCAATTCAAGGAACTTTTAAAGTAACACTTTAAATACCTGAACACCCGAAATACGTAACACAATTTAATCCAAACGAAACCACCATTTTAGGCTCACATCCATCATAATTCATGATAAACGAAACTCCAAAACATTGATACAACACAAAGTTGTTTTATTACAAGGAAGAACAATGGTAAATAAAAGAAGATTCACAGGCATAATATTTAGATATATTTCAGTTAGTTTACATTCTCTTGTTTAGAACGTCTAATTTTCTTTTTTTTTGTTTTTTCATTAGCGGCAGATAAATTTGATGTACCAGTTTTAAGCATATGGTTTGTATGTTCATACAATTTATCAACTGGTTCTTTAAGGTCGTATAAAGAGCAGTTAATCTCTTCCATCTCTTTGTCGGTCACAAACTCATGCTTCTTCTCTGCTTTTGCCTTTACCAAATAAGAATAAAGTCGTTTCATTTCCTTAATATTCTCTCCGAGTTGTTCCATCATTTTTCTTAATCCAGCAAGCTTTTCCGATATAATCTCTTCTTCAGATCCTGTAGAAGCCATTTTTACTTTATGATAGATAAGGTAGAAGAAAACTATATGTGCTTGATAGAGTTGAAGAGCTTTTGTGCATCTATATACTGGGGAATAACTTATGCGTGCAGTATTGATATAAATAAGATATGAGTCACAAGAATTAGTTGTCCAAAAAAAAAAAAAGTCACAAGAATTAAAGTTTTACATAAATGTATATGGATTTTTTTTTTGTTCAATAGATTATTTTTATACAATACAGTATTTCCCATTTACACAAAAACAATATTGGATAACCGAAATATTTTTATTTCTTTTGGGGTACAAAACCATTAAATATATTTTTTTTAACACAAAACGTAAGACTTGTAGTATAGTCAAGTGATTGAGTTAAATAATTGGTTGAATAACTTCGAAATATAAGTTCCTAATATAAGTCCCAAATCCAACCACATCCAAAATCTTACCTTCTCGACTTCTCTCCACCACTTTCCTATATAAACATGCATCGTCCTTCATGCATTTTCTCGCTCATCTCCATCTCTCTGTTTATTCTTTTAAAAATTTCCTCACTTTCCACCATTGAATTCCCTAGAATCTTCCCACGAAAATTCTCATTTTACTTTCTTTCCTGAATTTACTTCTGAAAAATTCAGCAACTTCATGTTTGTATAAACAATTATAAACAAATCCGTTTGTTTGTGAATCTCACTTTAGATAGATTACTAATTAGTAGATCAAGTCATAATCGTATTTTAACCTGATTTAGAACTTTAACCACTAAAATTTCATTGTACTTTTTTGATATCTTCCAACATTTCCGAACAGTTGCTGTAGTCAAACCATTGACCTTAACGTTGATGTATCTACTTAACAAGGACACCACATTATATTAATGTACTATGGAACTTTCTCCCGTGACTTGTCTTATAGTCATCTTCCTAATATCCCAATATATCTGGTTCTCGTATATGGAAATGCTTAATATAGTTGATTTTGCTATTACGTCACCAAAATACAAGGAACTTATGTTTGCTCTTTCAAGTTGGATTAACCTTCTAACATTTTCACCAATATTTTTTTTTCGTGGATTACTTTCAACTATAGTTAATTTTAAAAATGGTAAAAAAATGTTTAAAACTTTTTAATTTTCACTATGGGACTAACTTCATAGAAAGACATATTACGTCATGAGGTAAACAAGTGTGTATTTGTTGTAAAAAGGATAAGTATTTATGAAAAAGGAATAAACATGTTTACAAATTGATAACAATGTGGCATTGTGGCTGAGGAGGCACACAATTCATAATATTGAATATTACCAATGGAATTTGTCGTCCAAGTGTAACAAAACATCATACATTACTTAACACTCATGCTTTTTGTTCAAATCTGTCAAGTATGATGAATAGGCAAATAAACTATATTTGAAGGAAATTTCTAAGGTAACAAATAACATATGTCACTGATTAATATGTTCTTGTCAAGTATATAGTTGTACATCAACTGAATTACCTGTGAGCAAGTGACATATGTATATATATTATTTCTTATTACTCGTATGTTTACGTGATAAGAGACATTCAAAGTTTCAAATTAGACCTACTTAGTCAGATGATTAAATTTAAATACAGTTGTGAATATTCTATAATCTATTTTTATGGTTATTAAGAAATAAAGCATGTAATTTCTTTGTTTTCATTTATAATCCTCCTAGCTACTTCAATGATATTATTTTACAATCCACTTTGCACCTATAAATACTAATCTCACTCATGTTACCCTTTCATATCTCGAATTTAATTTTGCACATTTTTCTTTGTTCTCTAAACCTCCATAAACATTTTACAACTTTCATCAAACGAAGACAAACAAATTAAACACCGATCACAACTTTTTTCCATAGATCTTTATCTATATGAGCTGCCGGACTATTTACGACATCCTCATCCTCGAGAGGTATGAATTATACTGCAAATTCTAAATCTATTTTTATGTGCAAATCTTTGGATTCATAATATAGTCATTTGCATATCAGTATTCACCACCAAATATATTTATGTGTTTATAAGATATTTTAAAAATTTATATTAGGAATAGAAATAATAATTTTGGATAACGCAAACGTAAAAGGTTTTTGTTTTTATGGGGTACAAAACCGTTAAATATTTATTTTTACACAAACCCTGAAATAATGTCTACATACATTTATTCTGTAGACTACTGTCGTACTGGAGTAGTAAAAGTTTGGAGAATGAATTGTTAAAATACGGCCTAAGCCCAAATCCAACCACACCCAAATCTCATCTCCTCCCACCACTTGCCTATATAAAGACGTATTGTGCTTCATGCATTTCTCGCTCATCTCAATTTCTCTGTTTTAAGCCGCTTTATTCTTTGAAAACTTTCCTCATTCTCCTCCACTAAAATCCCTGAAATTTTCCCGAGAAAAGTATAAAATTCAGCATCTACATATTAAGGGAATCTTTCAGGAATCGTTTTGTTGCCAATTTCAGATTTGGAAACCTCTTTTTTTCTGTTTCAACAAACAAACAAAAAATTTAAGCTTCTCCTAAAACATTCATCGTGGAGAGTTTCGGGTCGGGTCGGGTCGGGTTGTTAAAGGCGGGTTTCACGGCGGTGACAGATTCACCTTCTGCTTCTTTTGAGGGGGTTAGCCCCGAGGCTCTTGCCTCGGCGGGTTTCAAAATCCCCCATCTTCACCAAATCTGGAAACTAACAAAAAAATTACAGATTCAATTTTCTCCTCTTTTTTTTGGTTAAAAATTGATTCACCAATTTTGTTTACGAAAAATTCGTTTATTTTATTTGAATTGTGATCGTCACTGAAGGAACCAGAGGATGCCTGCTCTAGCTATTGTTGATACTCCCGTCGTCGATGTCTTTCCCGACACATTCATTCCGGCGTCGCCAATTTCCGCCACTGCTGTTGACGGCTCCTGCCATTGGTCTACGTCGCTCTCCACTGAGCTTTACCGAATCGACGATTGGGGAGCTCCGTATTTTACCGCGAACTCCTCCGGCAACATCTCCGTTCGTCCTCACGGCTCAAACACGTTGTCTCACCAGGATATCGATCTGATGAAGGTGGTTAAGGAGGTGACGGATCCGAAATCCTCCGGTGGTCTCGGTTTGCAGCTTCCTCTCATCATCCGGTTCCCTGACGTTCTGAAGAATCGGCTGAAGTGTCTTCAATCGGCGTTTGATTTGGCGATCGTTAATAAAAGCTACGATTCCCATTACCAAGGTGTGTATCCGGTGAAATGTAACCAGGATCGATCCATCGTCGAGGATATCGTCGAATTCGGATTGAAATCTCGGTTTGGATTGGAAGCTGGTTCGAAGCCTGAGATCCTTCTCGCTATGAGCTGTTTATGCAGAGGTAACCGTGAAGCCTTTCTCGTCTGCAATGGCTTCAAAGACGCCGAGTATATCTCATTGGCTCTGCTTGGGAAGAAACTTGAATTGAACACTGTGATTGTTCTTGAGCAAGAAGAAGAGCTTGATTTGGTTATCAAATTGAGCAAGAAGATGAACGTGAGGCCTGTGATTGGGTTACGAGCCAAGCTGAGAACGAAGCATTCAGGTCATTTCGGCTCTACTTCCGGTGAGAAAGGCAAGTTTGGATTGACCGCGATCCAGATCGTTCGTGTGGTTCGTAAGCTTGACCAATTCGGTATGCTCGATTGTCTCGAGCTCCTTCATTTCCACATCGGTTCGCAGATTCCTTCAACGACTTTGCTCTCCGACGGTGTCACTGAGGCTGCGCAGCTTTACTGTGAGCTTTTCCGTCTCGGTGCTAGTGAAATGAAAATTATTGACATCGGTGGTGGGTTAGGGATTGATTACGACGGGTCTAAATCTGGTGAGTCGGATCTCTCTGTTTCCTACAGTCTCGAGGAGTATGCTGCAGCGGTTGTGGAGTCCGTTATGCTTGTTTGTGATCAGAAATCTGTGAAGCATCCGGTGATATGCAGCGAGAGTGGTAGAGCCATCATCTCTCATCACTCTGTTTTGATCTTTGAAGCTGTCTCAGCTAATCAACAGCATGAAACCCCAAGCGATATTGAGTTCTTGCTTGACGATTACTCAGAGGAAGCTCGAGGTGATTACGAGAAGCTTTATGCTGCTGCGAAGCATGGTGATCACGAAAGCTGCTTGCTTTATGTTGATCAGCTGAAACAGAGATGTGTGCAAGAGTTTAAACAAGGTTCTTTGAGCATTGACCAGTTGGCTGGTGTTGATGGGTTATGCGGGTGGGTGGTTAAGGCGATTGGTGGATCGGATCCGGTTCTTACTTACAATGTCAATCTGTCTGTTTTCACTTCGATTCCTGATTTCTGGGGGATTGATCAGTTGTTTCCTATAGTTCCGATCCATAGGCTTGACCAGAGGCCTGTGGCGAGAGGGATCTTGTATGATTTGACTTGTGACAGCGATGGAAAGATCGATAAGTTCATAGGCGGAGAGTCGAGCTTGCCACTGCACGAACTGGACAACGAAGGGAGATACTATTTGGGAATGTTTCTAGGCGGGGCTTATGAGGAGGCTCTAGGTGGACTCCACAATTTGTTCGGTGGACCAAGCGTGGTTCGTGTTTTGCAGACTGATGGACCGCTTGGATTCGAAGTGGACCGTGCTGTGATGGGCCAATCCTCTGCGGATGTTCTTAGAGCGATGCAGCACGAGCCTGAGCTCATGATTCAGACGCTTAGAGACCGAGCCGAAGAGGCTGGTGGTGGTGATGAGGAAAATGGGGCACTAGTTGCATCATGTCTTGATCATTCATTCAACAACATGCCTTATCTTAACAAGGAAATGTCTGAGTAACCTCGGCGATTACTACCGCGATGAAGCAGCGGCTGATGATGGTGGTGGCGGAAAGGATGGGATTGGTTTTATTTCGGTGGATTGAGAGAGACTTGACAACTTCACCGTGCGATCATAATTCCTTATTTGTCTTTGTATTTTCACAGTTTGTAAATTTAAATTTAAAGTGGTTTCTTTGTAATAATGATGGGGAGATTTGTGAATATACCCCCAAAAGAGAGAACTATTGTCCCCTTACACTTTTTTTGAAATTTATCAAATCTGGACTCTAATACCCTTACATATGCTAGAAATATGATATAAATATATTTAAAAGTTTTAAAAAATTAAATAAATTAAGTAAAATGATTCTAAGGTTTAGAGAATATTTTCACAATTTGTTTTTGAAATTTGAACCTCAGAAAAATAAATAAAATTTGCATCTACCAAATTCATTATTCAAAGTAGAATTTGTCTTCTACTAGAGACTCTCACATCTATCCCTCGTAGAACATAAAATCTACCAACTGTTCAGCCATCTACCATCGTAGAATTTGCTTTCTACTAAATACTCTATACTCTACGAGTTGGTAGAGTTGTAGAACATTTGTTCTACGTTGTATACGGTTTTCTACCGTTGGTAGAACCTATATTCTAACCTACACATTGTTTTCTACCATCTCTAGAATCTATATTCTATCATAAACAATTTCTTCCACTATTTGGAGAATTCGTGTTCTACACAAAATACTATCTTCTACTATTTGTAGACTTTGTGTTCTCCTGAAAACAATGTCTTCTACTGTTTGTAGAAACTATAATCTACATTAAACACATTTTTCTACGAAATGATAGAATTCAACTTCTACGAGAATCTAAAAAATATAGTAAAAATGGTAACTAAATATTAGAAAATATCTTCAAAAACTATATTTCCTTAATCTACTTTGCCAGAAGAAAAAAAAGAATTCTCATCACGTTCTTCTTCTTCTTTTTTGCTTTTTCTTATCATTTATATAATTTTCTTTTAGATTATTTGTTTTAATCTATTTTTCTCAGGTTATTCTGTTGCATATCTATATAACATATGGAGACTGAGTGCAATCAAATGGTGGAATTTCGTTGTTGGTGAGGCAAAAGGAACTAGATTACTTGCTTTGAAATATATTTTTCTTTTCTTAAATAATTAATTATTTATTTGTTTATTACACTAATCATTTAATTTCATTTATTAATTATTTATTTATTTGAAAAAATCATGAAAACGTAATTTGAGGGTTAAAATTGGATTTAAAATTTAATTAAGGGTAAGTGGACAAGATTTGGCAAAAAAAGAGTAGATGGACAACTCTTCTCTTTTTCTGGAGTATTTTGCCAAATTTCCTATAATGATAAGGCAAACTCTTAGAAAATTTTAGTTGATTATTGACCATGTTAATAAGCTTTCAATAGTCATTTTGTGAAGTCTGTTTTCCGAATATTTAAAGTAACCTTTTCTTAATATGCATTTGGATTGGACCATTTGAAGAGTATTTTGAATAAAACAAAAGTTATTCTATGTAAAGAGACAAGACAATGTAGAGTTAACGGACGTGCGATCAAGAGAATAAGCAAAGGATGTGGTCGTTATTAGCCGTAAAGCGTGATGATACCACACCACATACACACATGACACAAATTGTTCTGACTGTATTCTAAGTTTTGGAATTCTTATTTTGTGGCTCTTCTAAGACTGTGTTTTGGTGATGGCAATTTTGGATCTTATATAAAAAAAAGAGGCATATTTTAGTCTTGAAACTAACCCTTTAAAGGTTCGTAGTTAATGGTGTAATCATGGACTACATTTCCATGTGCACATCTATTTGGCTTGTCATAGTAAACATTGGCCATTTTATTTTATTTTTGCCATATGATCTACAAGGTGGAATACAAGGTATGATTCACAAAGACTGGCGGAACAACTTGAAATTCTCGGAGTCAATCAGGCCAAACAAGAAAAATCAAATAACAACGAAAACTGAAGACATAACAAGACGAAAGCAAACCCAAAGGAAAGGCATGATGTTTTTAATTAGTTTCGTATCTTAATTATGAGGCCATTTAAAAATGTTACGATACACTGATTGAAACATTTACAACCAATGATAATTTGTCTCTAGAATCTTATTTTAGTAAACACAACTTTGTTTCATGTATGAACCACCTATGTCTTGAGATCTGAACGTTTGTGTAGTATCAGAAAACGACCCGTCGACCACAACAGTCCCTTCTCATTTAAAGAAATGATTGGACTATGGTTTCTTCTTTAAAACTTTACACAAAGTACAATTATAGATTCTCAAGAGTCTGAGACAATTACAATCTTATGAGAATCGATTGAAAAAAAAAAAAATTACAACTAGAATGGAAGAAGAATTATTTCTCTAACATGTAAGAAATGAAACAAGAGAAATAGTCTAGATTTTGTCAAATTGTTTTCATTAATGATGTGATGTATAAATAATTTATCAGGTAGAATCAGATGGAAACATATTTCAAATAGTAATTAACGATCCATTTGAAAATTGTTTTTATATAAAGAGAATAAAAAAAAAAACATTTATAAATAAAGAATTCTGAATTTCATGGATGGAAGAATCGAACCATGGACGCTATGTGCACACTAGCTAATCAAACCGACCGGGCTATAGGAAATTTCAATATTTTTTTGGTTTAAAATAAATCTTGAAGGAAATTAAGGGGTAAACGAGAATCAATTTTCTCTCTTAAAAACTTACAGCATGTCCAGCGCTGAGATGAAGAGAGTATCAGAATATTAAAAATAAATAAAAATAATAGTAAAAAAAGAGAGAGAAATAATAAATGTCTCATGAGTCTCTTGGGAGAGAGACGTATTAGTTTATTTTAGAGACTTTCATAAGACGTGTTCTTTTCTAATTGGTTTACTTTCTTTTATAATTAAAATTTGATTATATTATTAAATTATATTAATATATTATGTATTAGAGACTTTTGAGAGAGAGATTACCGCTGGACATGCTCTTAAGACCACACGAGCCATTGTTCCTCGTAGTCGTAAGTAGGCTTTCGCAGCCGGTAAAGCGCATGAAGGGATCTTCAAACTTTTACTTTCTCTCTAAATTTTTCTCAGTCTCTCCTCTTTCTCTCTCTCTAATCTGGTAAGCTTTTCGCCATTGCTGTTCGTCTTCTTATTCTTCCTTCTTCTCCTCTCCGTTGCTTAGTTTTAGAGCTTTAAATTCAACAACTACTTCTTTCGTTGTATGTTCGAGGAGCCTATCACCAAATTCGCCTGTGTTTTATCGATTTGTTGTTCATTTCGATTGAATTTGAGTTTCTGGGATTGAAAAGTGAAGATGATTATAGGATTCGTGGTGATACTCTGATCTAGGGTTTGGGGAGCCTATCACCAAATTCGCCTGTGTTTTTATCGATTTGTTATTCATTTCCATTGAATTTTAGTTTCTGCGATTGAAAAGTGAAGATGATTATAGGATTAGGGTTTTTTTTTTTTTTTTTTTTTAAAGCTGCTCGGCTTTTTTGTTCTGTTTTGGTTGTTGGAATTGTATATTGAAAGTGAAATGATTTTGTTTTGTGATTGCAGTGGCTCGTGGTTTCCGATTTGGCTTTGTTTATGATTTTGGGGGTTTTGTTGTAGCTGCGGTGATCTAGAAAATGGGAGACGGAACTGAGGTTGGGGTTAGGCCACATGTGGAAGAAAAGAAGAAGCTTGCAGATGATAGAATTAGCGATGAGAAAGTAGAGAAGAATGAGTTTTTGGGATCTGATGAAGCGAGGGATAACAAAGATGAGGTCTTTGAGGAAGCAACTGGTTCACAGAATGATGAGCAAGAGGATTTACATGTAGAGGAAGCTCCAGAAAGTTCCAAAGATGAGCAAGATGAAGTTGAGGATTTTGAAGAGGCTGTTGGTGATTTGGATGAAACAAGGAGCAACGAAGGAGGAGTAAAAGAAGATTTTAAGGTTGATTATCCGGTTAACGTGGATCAGGAAACTGCGGGAGAGGGTGAAACTGATTCTGTGACTCCTCAAATGAATGGTGTTAATGGAGAAGCAGGTGCGGAAAATTCTTATGGTCAGATTGAATCAAGCTCGGATGTTGTTGAGAACACTGACAAGGCTAATGCTAGTGGTTCCGTTTTAGCTGCTGAAGATGTGAATATGGAAGATGGAAATGGTCATTCTTTTTCGGAGAATGGAATTGTCTCTCCTGAGAATGAAGAACAGGTGGGTGATGCTATCTCAAAAACTGTTGAGCCTGAGGAATTTGGGAATGATGGCATTGAAGTTGATAATTCGGAGGAAAGAGTTGATGCGTCATCTGGCATACAAACAGAACAGGAGGTTGAGGAAGGTGAAGAAACAAATAAGAATCTCTCCGAGAAGGGTTTGGTACCTCTAGACAATGAGTCTGAAACGAAAACAAATGGTGGGACTGGTGCGGACTCCAGAAGTAATATTGTTGATGCTTCAGGTGAAAATTCCTTGGATGATAGAATTGAATTGGCTGAAGTGTCTGAAGAAACAGAGACAATGATCGGAGATGAGAAGCAGGAAAAAGATGATGACATGACTCATTTGGTGGAGGATGTGGAGACCCATGGAGACTCTTCAATAGCTGTTGTTGAGGAAGGGAAGGATCATGAAGAGATGGGAATGAAAGAAATGACAGAAACACAGGACGAGACTGTTATGAATAATGCTTCAGGTGAAAATTCCTTGGATGATAGAATTGAATTGGCTGAAGTGTCTGAACAAACAGAGACAATGGTCGGAGATGAGGAGCAGGAAAAAGATGATGACATTACTGATTTGGAGGAAACCCGAGAACTATCTGAGGAACTGACTAAAGTAGAGGAAACAAAGATTACTGAAACAGAGACAATGATCGGAGATGAGGAGCAGGAAAAAGATGATGGCATGACTGATTTGGCGGAGGATGTGGAAACCCATGGAGACTCTTCAACAGCTGTTGTTGAGGAAGGGAAGGATCATGAAGAGATGGGAATGAAAGAAATGACAGAGACACAGGAGGAGACTGTTATGAATAAAGTAGACGAAACCAAAGTTGCTGAAATGTCAGAAGAGACCGAGACAAGGACCGAAGATGAGGATGAGGTCCATGAGGAGAATGATGAAGACATGACTGATGTGGCGGAGGATGTGGAAACGCGTGGAGACTCCTCAGTAGCGGATATTGAGGAGGGGAGTGAAAATAATGAAGAGATGGAAGTGACTGATCTAACAGAGACACAAGAGGAGAGTGTTGCTGGAACGGGTGATGACGAGCCAGAGGAAGATGAAGAAAAAACTAAGACTGCTGGAGGAAAGAGGAAGCGGGAGAAAAATGCGAAAACAGTGAAAGGGACGGGAAAGAAGAAAGAGGAAGATGTTTGTTTCATGTGCTTTGATGGGGGTGACCTTGTCCTTTGTGACCGCAGGTGAACTTTCATCTGTAGTTTCTCTGAAATTACAGCTGGACTTTCTCCTTCTTTCTTCTTGTCCCTTTATCAAATGATAATTTTTGTTGTTTTAAAATGTATGATTCTCTTGGCTTGCAGGGGATGCCCAAAAGCTTACCACCCTTCCTGTGTAGGTCATGATGAGGCTTTCTTCCGTTCAAAGGGTAAATGGAACTGTGGTAAGTCTTTTTGTCTGTTATTCATTCAGTAGGTCTCTGCTTTGAACTGTAGTTTGCTAAGAACATATTTTCTTCCAGTGATAATATTATTGACCACATATATTTATAGTGTCTTTAACAATGTTACTTCCTTAGAATCATCACGGCATAGTGTCTTTAACAATGTTACTTCCAGTGATGAATTCTTTCCACTGATTTGTAGATGATTATTGTATTTACCAAATAATGATAAAATTACACACGCTAATGAGATGTAGAGCCCAATCAACACTGTACAGCCTCTTTGTATGCTACTGTCCCGCATATATTAGAACACATCATCGTATAAAACTTTCTAAAACGTACATAGTTTTAATGATTCATTCTGCATTCTGCTTTTTATACCAATTTATGTGCATGGTCATACTTTCCGTTTGTTATCTCTCTCTCTGTATGTATGTATTCTGCAAGCTTTTATCTTTGAAGGTCTATTCCCATGTCTTTCTAAAAGAACCTAACATTATGTTGCCTTTTCATGAATAGGATGGCACCAGTGTAGCAAATGTGAGAAACCTGCAACGTACTTGTGTTATACATGTATGTTTTCCTTATGCAAAGGCTGCGCCAAGGATGCTGCCTTCTTTTGCTTAAGAGGCAATAAAGGTTTGTGTGAGACATGCATGGGGACAGTCAAGTTGATAGAAAGAAAGGAGCAGGAAAAGAAGGAGCCGGTATGCCTCGCAAACTCTTGTAGTTTTATCTTAACATAATAAACTGATTGCAGTACCTCATGATCTTACCTATCCTGTTTCTCTAATCAAACATTTTGTGGACTAAACGTCTGATGATCAGCTTTCTATGGAATCTGTTTGCTCGTGTACCATTGCTCTATAGCATGATCCACATGTTTATGAGTTTTCAACCTGGTTGATGCGTGTTAACTTTACAGTTCTTTCTTTTTACTATGTAATGTTATACACTATGACTTAGATCAGCAGTGTCTCACACTGAATAGCTGATTTTATACCTTAGTTTCCACTTGTTATTTGAAAGGCAGTCTTCTTTTGCTGATCTCTCTCTCTTACCGCGTTTTGTCTCTTACAGGCGCAGTTGGATTTTGATGACAAGACCAGCTGGGAATATCTCTTCAAGGATTACTGGATTGATTTGAAAACCCAGCTATCTTTAACTCCAGAGGAACTTGATCAGGCTAAGAGCCCACAGAAAGGAATTGAGTCCCATGCTGGTAAACAGGGAGCAGCTAGGGAGACGGACTATGGTACTGATGGAGGATCAGATTCAGATAGTTCTCCAAAAAAGAGGAAGACCAGGAGTCGATCCAAGTCTGGTTCTGCTGTGAAATCCCTATCACCAGCCAATAAAAGCTCGTCAGGTGAAATTGTGGAGTGGGCTTCCAAGGAGCTTTTGGATGTGGTTGGGCACATGAGACGTGGTGACAGATCTTTCTTACCTCACTCAGAAGTACATGTGCTCCTGCTGGATTATATAAAAAGATATAATCTTCGTGATCCCCGTCGTAAAAGCCAGGTTCTTTGCGACTCCAGGCTTCAGAATTTGTTCGGAAAATCACATGTTGGGCACTTTGAGATGTTAAATCTCCTCGATGCCCATTTTCTTAAAAAGGAGCAACAACAGGCAGATGATATTCAAGGTAGCATTGTTGATACAGAACCTGATGATGTGGATGTCGATGAAAACTTGGACCATCCAGTGAAAAGTGGGAAGGATAAGAAACGTAAAGCACGTAAAAAGGGTGCCAGGAAAGGGCGTCAATCTAATCTTGATGATTTTGCTGCTGTTGATATGCACAACATTAATTTGATATACTTAAGGCGGAGCTTGGTGGAAGATCTACTTGAAGATTCTACAGCATTTGAAGAAAAAGTAGCTAGTGCATTTGTTAGGCTAAGGATATCTGGGAATCAAAAGCAAGATTTATATCGACTGGTTCAAGTTGTTGGTATGTTTCGTTTCTTTCTTGCAGATTTCTGAGTATGGTTAATGCAAAGGTTGACTAAGATCTCTTTTGTTTTGAAAACACAGGCACAAGCAAAGCACCCGAGCCCTATAAAGTTGGCAAAAAAACAACAGACTTTGTACTTGAGATATTGAACTTGGACAAAACAGAAGTGATAAACATCGACATTATATCAAATCAAGATTTCACCGAGGTGACACACTCCTCCTTTTACTATTATTGGAAATGGGACAACGTGTCCTGATTTTTTGGTCCCTACATAGTATTTTCTGTTGCACTTGCATATGTTGACAAGCCAAGGAGGCAGTGGTTGCGGTTTTTCACTCTTTTCTGAGCGAACTTCTTCTGATTATTGCATAATTGTTGTTCAAGAATGCTATATGTTTAACCTATAATAACCATGAAATAATTTCAGGATGAATGCAAGCGGCTAAAGCAGAGTATAAAATGTGGATTAATCAACAGGCTGACAGTGGTATGCCTCATGTTACTTGAAATATTGCATTTTGATTATCTCTTAAATTCTTTCGAGCATGGTGCTCTGTCTTTCTATGTATTCTAATGTCAATTGTTGTTAGGGTGATATACAAGAAAAGGCCATTGCGCTGCAGGAAGTGAGAGTCAAAAACGTAAGTTGCTTTTTCCCCGTCTCTAATTCTCCTTTTGATTGTTATTATATGCTGGTTTATGTGATGTGCATGTTTCTAGTTCTATATCTCTCTTAGGTTCTGGGATCTTATGTTTCTTAATAATGCATAGCTATCACACGATTGTAGTTCAGATATGTATGTACAATCCTATGACTGCTCCAGTTTTGAAATTTATTACTTTATATGATGCAGTTGCTGGATGCAGAGATCCTTCGTGTTGGTCATTTGCGTGATCGAGCTAGTGACATGGGCCGCAGAAAAGAATATCCTTACCTGTTGAAACTTATGAGTTTTTTTTTTGGGTCAAAATGATGATTGCTCATGCTCTTCGAATACTACTCTCTGTGTATTGCTTTTGCAACTTCATTATAATTCATTCTTTTTTTTTATTCACTTACATAAGTATTCCTTAACCTATGGTTACGCTGCGAGAATGTGTTGAAAAATTGCAACTGCTGAAGTCTCCAGAGGAACGACAGCGCAGGCTAGAGGAAATTCCAGAAATACATGCTGATCCCAAAATGGATCCAGATTGTGAGTCGGAAGATGAAGATGAAAAAGAAGAAAAAGAAAAAGGTTACAAGTTCTTTTGTTTTCAGTTAAACTTGAATCTCAAGTTCGTTGGATCTATTGTTTGGCATTGTCTTTTCTAACGTTTTTGATGTCTGGTGGTTTTGATGTATCTAGAGAGAAATCTGAGGCCGCGAAGTAGTAGCTTCAACAGAAGAGGAAGAGACCCGATTTCTCCAAGAAAGGGAGGGTTTAGTTCTAATGACTCATGGACTGGCACAAGTAACTACTCAAACGCAAGTGCAAATCGTGAATTGACCAGAAGTTATTCTGCTAGAGGCTCTACTGGCAGAGGGGATTATTTTGGTAGTTCTGAAGACAAGGTTAGTGAGAGCATGTGGTCTTCAGGTAGAGAAAGAGAAATTCAACCATCTTTAGCCTCGGAGAAGCCGAGATCTATTACTCTTCCTGAGCCTCCTCCCAGAAGTTCTCGTGCTGTTGCGCCACCGGAATTGTCTCCTAGGATTGCCCCCGAAATTTCAACGGCGCCTCCTGCTGCTGTTCCCCAGCCTGCTCCCAAGTCAAATGACTCAGAGAAAATATGGCATTACAAGGACCCATCTGGTAAAGTTCAAGGACCGTTTTCGATGGCCCAGCTCCGTAAATGGAACAATACTGGATACTTCCCTGCTAAGTTGGAAATCTGGAAAGCTAATGAGTCACCGTTGGACTCTATTCTCCTAACTGATGCATTGGCTGGACTATTTCAGAAGCAACCCCAGGTTCAGGTGGCAGCTTATCCTGCTCCATCAAGCCAATCTGATACGGTTAGGACCGCTCCATCAATCATTGATATTCCCAGGAATTCCCAGGATAATTGGAGTTCAGGCGGTAGCCTTCCTTCGCCTACTCCGAATCAAATCACAACTCCAACCGCAAAAAGGCGAAATTTCGAGAGCAGGTGGTCTCCAACTAAGCCATCTGCACAGTCGATGAACTTTTCTTCAGCACAGTCTGGCCCGAGTCAAGCTGCTAGAACAGATATCCCTGTGGTTGTAAACTCTGCTGTTGCACTACATCCCGGAGGCCACTCTATTCCAACACCAGATTCGACCAACGTTGCTGTTAATCACTACGGCTCTGCTGCTCCTCTTCCATCTCCAACACCAGCAAGCGGAAACCAAAGCTGGGGGAGCATGCAGACAGATAAATTTGATTCCCATGGTCGTGGAGGAGGCGATGCTCCCTCTATATCTCAGAACAGCTCCGCGTCTTATGGCATCGCAGCTCCAAATGTTCTCCCTTCGCAAAGTCAACAAGGCTTTCCCTCAGCTGATTCATGGAGGGTTCCAGCTCCAAGCCAATCGAATATTCAGGCTCAGCCACCGGCTAATAACTTACAATGGGGTATGAACACAGTGAACAACACCCAAGTCTCAGGACAACAACCTCAGTCTCAACCAAACCCGAACAGCAGCTGGGGTACTCAAGGGACTGTAAACCCAAACATGGGATGGGCTGGTCCTGCTCAACCTGGAATGAATGTTAACTGGGCTGCTCCATCTTCTGTTCCCCAAACTGGTCAGGGAATGCCTAATCCTGGTTGGGGAGGGCCTGTCCAAGGACAACCACAAGCTTATCCAAACACCGGATGGGGTGTAACAGGCCAAGCTCAAGTTCAAGTTCAAGCTCAACCCGAAGTTCAAGCTCCAGCGAGTAGTATGGGCTCGGGATGGATGCAACCAGGTCAAGGGATGCAGTCAGGGAACAGTAATCAAAACTGGGGAACTCAGAATCAGATGGCGATCCCAAGCGGGGGATCAGGAGGGAACCAAGCCGGTTACTGGGGAAACCAACAACAGAATCAGAATGGAGATTCTGGGCATGGTTGGAACAGGCAGTCAAGTGGTGGAAATGGTGGGCAGAACAACTTCAAAGGGCAAAGAGTTTGCAAGTTCTATCGAGAAACTGGAAATTGTAGGAAAGGAGCTTCCTGCAATTACCTTCACAACTAAAGCAGCTTCTCTCTCTCTCTCTCGCTCTCTCTCTCTCTGCTTTTGAGTAATGTGTTTTGCATCCTAAAAAGCAGCTCTCATAGGCGTTTTAGCCATTTGCTTTTATGCACAATAGTCTTCTGTTGGGACCTTTTCACTCAGAATTAGCCTAACCTGTTTTCTTTTATTTTTGGGGGTTTAGGGTTTTAGTAGTATTTAAATGTTTGTGGTGGTGAATGGTGGATAGAGAGAGTATATTCTCTTGCATATAATATTTGCTAGGCCAACTATATATGTTTGTATCCTGAAATAAATTTTAAGGAGTCTTGGTCTGAGACCATTTAATAATTTATTATTCACCCATACTTGTTTCATCATAACACCCATACTTGTTTCATCATTAACATACCTAATATATATATAAAATTCTCCTAAAGTATGACCCTGAGCTGAGTCATTTTCACCATAGATGGATACTTCCATATTGTAAGCAGATTCTGCGTACACCCATGTGACCTAAGCAAAACTTGAGAACCGGTGTGGCGGTGTCGCCATAGATCGATCCCATATGTGTACCACATTTTCGTTGCCACCACTATCTAGTTGCTGACCACTCCAGCCCAGAGACAAACTGAGTTGCCCTATACAAATAGTTATGATTTAACGTAGTTTTACAATTGAGGCGTGTGTACAAGAAAAACAAAAAGGAAAAAGAATAACTTGTAGGGCAAGTAAGTAAATACGTTGCGTTTTTAGGTGTTAGAAAACAAAGGATAAAGGTCTAGGTCTACCTTATCTCCGATTCCTGAATCCCAACCTCGGTCTCCGATCTAGCCTGGTTTCGAAAACCTTTAGATTTTCACTTTTACGGTAACCTCACGACAAGAAGGCAGAAACCTCCAAGCTACTCCAAGCTTCACAAGACAATAATTTACGTGTGAACGATGACGTTGTCCAAACGCCTGGCTCTGTTAGGGGTTCGGTCTGCGGTTTCCACCTCTAGATCTCGAGGTGTGGGCTCCTCTTACGCCCTTATGGATCGTCGTCCATTCCCGTACCGCCAAATTTCTACTTTCACTAATCATTCAAAGAATTCTGAGGTAAGATTCAAATCACTATCTTATTTTTGAAAAAAAAACAGAAATACAACTTTTCGTGCTGCGTTTCATAATCTCACACTCCCATACTTTTCTCCTGGCTGCAGATGGAAACTCTTGAAGACGACTCTTCTCCACAACTTATCAAATCTATTGAAACTGAGGTAAAATTGCGTTTATTTTGGGTTTTTCATTAGAAAACCTTCCGAGTTTTTGCTGCTTGTTTTACAGTGTTGACTAGGTTTACTGCGACATTATATGTGATTCAATTAGTTCATACTTGTCTTTTCTTTTATTTTTCTTTTAGCTAAGGAATGCTTTTTCTTCTTCTCATTACAGAATATTCTTCGTAACTTGGTAGAAAAAAATCGAGCCGTGGTGGAGAAGATGCGAACCGAGCAAGCCAAGGCCGGCTATATTTATAGTCCTCCAACTCGCATACTCCATAGTTATTATACAAATCCGTTAAGTTGTGAGGTAACATACAACGTGTGCCTTGATGTGCAAAACTTCATTTAAAGAAATAGATATATTCTCTGACTTAGGTGACAATGTTGTTGATATAGTTTTTAAAACCTTGCGAGTTGTGCTGCGTTTTTTATCTTCTCAAACACCATTGTCCCTGTTACAATGTTGTTTTGGGATTACATTTATTTTACCTGATTTTCTAAGACATTTAGGACCCTATTATCTTTTTTTTTCTCAGTTAAGGAATGCCTTTCTTCTCATTACAGATTTAGTTGTTTTTATACATCATCTTCTGTTTTTCCCTGACGCATCTTCAATTTACTGCCACTCTTCCCGATAAAATACAGTTTAAATCCAATATGTCGAAGCTGCATGTCCAGTGGGAGAAGAATAGGAAGCTGCTAGACGAGCTAGATGAGCTGAGGATGATGGAATCGGATCTACTTAGGTATGTAACCAGCTTTTTAATTCTATATGGTCACTACCTCATCGTCTTGTAGTAACTAAGACCTCTATCACTTGGAACAGTACTGGATCAAGAATTGCATTTGAAAAGGTATTTCTTTTTTCCTTTACTCATAAATTTCATTTCACACTTCTCCTTGAAACTTAGGAAGATCCAAAGGCATGTAACTTGCATGGTATCTAACTTTTTAGCCTTTCTTACGTACGTTTTGAAAACTGTGTTTTGGGTCGAGTACATACCCATTCACAAGCACAGAGAAAAAAAAAAGTGAAAATGAAAATCATAAGTTGTTTTCCAATATCTCACGTAAGTTTTCAATTAATAACTTTTTTAGACCAAAAAGAGAGTTATTCATCTAATAGATAATACTTTTTTTTTTGGCATTTCAAGTTTATTCAGTTTTGAGTTTTCTCGCCCTAATAATTCTGCTATTTTATTATTCAACTATCATTCCGTTACGTAATTCAGTTAATATACCAATCAAACCCATAATATGTTTTGGTGTTTCATCTTTATCAAAATAAAAAATTGTTTTGGTGTTTCAGAGAATGAAGGACTCCGTCAAAAACAACATTTTATCCCAGGTATATAATTTTTCCTTTACACAGTATTTCTTTTTTACACTGTTTAACTTGAAACTTAGGAAGATCCAAAGGCATGATACGTTTTGTCGTTTCAGGAGACTCGTAGGCTTACAGCTTCTACAAATACTGAATTCCACATAGTGGGCATAGCTACAGTTCTCATGATGCCAGTTTTCTTTTTCGTCTGCTTGTTTTTCCCTCCTTAATCTCTTCACCTTCAACTACAAGGTCCACAAGATCTTGGGAATTAACCGGCTCAATTTGATTAACAAATTTCCGTTCTCTTTTTTTTTTTTTTTTTTTTTGGTATGATTGAGAGAGAGAAAAACAAATTTCTTGTAGATGCAACTTCAGTCTATAACCATCAAGTTCGTTTCTCTTAAACCTTCCCTTACAAATTTCCATGAAAATATTCAGTTGAAAGTCATGATCAAAAGAAGTACGTTTATCGTATAAAGCTTTGTGAGTTTGCTTGTTCATACTTACATTTCAACCGTATAAAATCCCAAAACATAGTCAATATCTTAACTATCCTCATCCATTACTACAAAACACACAAAAAGAAAACAGAATTTTAGACAAATATAAAGCGATGATTTACTATATACTCTAAAAACTGAAACGGAATTAGAAGAAACCACAAGTAAAGAATGAAGTTTGGGTTCAAATTGTACCAAAAAAAACGTTTGGGTTAAAAAAAAGAAAGAAAAAAACTGTTTGGGTTATATATGTTACACCTCGGACAAGTACCTTCTAATGGGCTATGTGCACACCCGAAGCCCACTTAATATTTTCTTGAACTAAACCGGTCTGAACCGGAGTCGAACTTCAAACAAACGCTCCACGCTAATTGCAATCCCCAAACCAAAACCCTTGCTCGATAAATTCTCGATTTTCCGGTGAAAGAAATTCTCGATTCTCGATTTCCGGTGAAGATTCCCATCAGATCGATGAACTTGTCAAAGCGTCTGGCTCTTTCAGGAGCTCAATCCGCGTTTTCCATGGCTAGACCTCGAGGCTTCGGCTCCTCAATCGGCTTCATCGATCGTCGTCCTTTCCCTTACCGGCAAATTTCCGAGCTCACTGAAGCCAACGGCGAACGTGCTGTTATCGTCGACAAATTGGCGAAGGTAACGATTTATCTCTCTCATGTATAATCTAAGCTTGGATTTTGTAGAATCGATTAGTCTCGGAACCTCTTCAAATGCTTGTTAAACAAAATGATGAATTCGATGAAAGGTTATGGACGCCGGAAAAGCAGAAGCACTCGCCGGCGCCATCACCAATACTATCGAAATGGCCAAGGAGGATGTTAGAAGACATTGTGAGGTAAGCAGAAGAGATTTTGTAAGCTAGAGAAAAGAAAAATTTGTCAAATCAAATTGAACAAATTTCGTTTCTCTCTTTTGCTGCAGGAGAGTCATTCGGCTTTTGTTGCTAAAGAGTGTGCTAGACTGAGAGTGGAATTGGCTAAGTACCATGGAATGGTGAATGAGATGCTAGCTAAGCAGAGGTGTGAGGATGCTATCGCCATGAACGAGATTGAGAAGGTACAGAGCTTTTTCTTGCTCTTTGTAACTTTTTCAACTTGAGAACTTGGCAGAGAGATACGAACTCATTTGCGTTGGTTGCTGTTTCAGGACATTATCAGAAAGAAATTCGATCTTCACAAGGTGATTTTCTTCTTACGTTTGTTTAACACTATTTATGTAAAGATCAGAGATCAAGAGAACTAATACCATATGTTTTTGGGTACATTAGGAACTTTCACAGCTCAGAGTTCAGTACTATTCAGGAAAGCTTCAACTTCTGAAGTATGGGATGGTGTCATTTGGGTGCTTGGCAGCAATTGGAGTCATTGGTTTTGCTTGAAAGAGAGTATCAGCCTGAAGAGTTCTTGTTAGGAAAAGAGACGAAGCGAAGAAGATGGAAGAACCAAACTTTCTGTAACTCATCTTAATCATAATACAATGGTTCTCATGATAAAATCCCTTTTTTGTTTTGTTTGGTATGAATGATTGAGGGAGAAAAATATTTTTGTAAATGCAACTCTAATCTATAACCATCAAGTTCGTTTCTCCTATACCTCTCTTCCCTTAACATTTTCCTTGAAATTATGCAGTATTAACAGAAGAAAGTTGATTATCCTATAAAGCTTAGATTCTAAATCCAACCAGAATCATCGAAATCCTATCAAGTGCAGCAATATTAACTCTTTACAAACATCCGCAACAGTTTTCTCAAACAATCGCTAAACCGGTGAACCCGGTACGTGCTTGTGGTGGAGGTACTATTTAACCGGCTTAATTCGATTTGTCATTTGAACCGGAGTCAAATATGTTAGACCAAAAGGTCAACATTGTTTCAGATTTATTGCAAAAAATGAACTTTCCGTGCAAGCAAGTACCAATAAATAGAGAGATTGCTTTTTTGGTATTAAAAATCTGGGAAATGCGAAAGGGCAAATACGTAATTCAACTCCCAAAACCAATCAACGAGCGATCAAACCCCAGAAACACTTTCGTGAAGAAGTTCTCCACGCGCTCGATTCTCCGATACCAAATCCAAGTCTCCGATTAGATTAAGCCGTAGTTCCTTGCTTCTCCGATACATCAGTTTTCAATTATCCGGTGAAGAAACTTTTCCTTCTGATCGATGAACTTGTCAAAGCGTCTGGCTCTGTTAGGAGCTCAATCGGCGTTTTCAATAGCTAAACCTCGAGGTCTCGGCTCCTCCTACGGCTTCATCGATCGTCGTCCCTTCCCGTACCGGCAAATTTCCGAGCTCACTAAAGCCAATGGGAAGCGTGCTTTTCTCGTCGATACATTGGCGCTGGTAACTATCTATCTCTCATGTATCAGATCTAGAATTAGGCATGGATTTTGTAGAATCTATAAGTTTCGGAACCTCTTCAAATGCTAGTGAAATCCGCAGGTTTTTTGTTTGTAGTCTCTGTGATTTTACAAGTATGTTAAGTTGATATTGGAGCAAGCAACGAATCGAATCTGTGGAGTTTTTGGATTTTTGTATTGAGGAATTCTTGTTTATGTGAAAAGGTGAGGAGTCTTGAAGCTCAAGGTGTTCCATCTAAACAAGCTGAGGCGATAACTTCTGCAATCACTGAGGTGTTGAATGATAGCTTGGAAAATGTCTCCGAGTCTTTTGTTTCAAAGGCAGAAATGCAGAAGGTACGATCATTTCAATCACTGTTAATCTTGTGCTATTGCATTGGGACTTTTCTACGACCTTACTGTAGAAATGGTGTGAAACTCACCTTTTTTCTTGCTTGTGTGTTTCTGGCTTGCTGCAGATTGAAATGATTCAAGATTCAAATCTGTCAAAGTTTAAATCCGAAGTAAACAGTTCTCAGGTAAACATAATACATATTGTAGTTTTGGTTTTTGCATACAGTAGTGGTTATTTATCATTACTAGTGGTTTCAGAGCCTTGAAAATGTGTTAGCTGTTTTGTGGTTTATGTGCTAAAACTTGCTGATTTGTGCTGCGTTCTCTGATCTCAAAACACCATTGTCACAGTTACATTGTTGTTTAAGACTACAAAACTAGGCTGCTAATTAGTACATGCATGTATCTTGGTGTGTCGAGTTGAGTTGTATACCCCTTTTCTTATTGTCCTCAACTTATAAATGGTTTCTTCTGATTATTGCCAATTAGTTTGTTGTTGTTACTTTGAAAGTAGTAGCTCTGAAGTACGTTTTACGTTATATTGTGGATGAGCTATGATAACACGTGAGATGCTGCTTTTCTATGAGAAATTCTTAGTTACTGAGGACCTGTAAGTGTCTCTGTTTCAACTGTTTATGATTTCGAGTCCTGGGTCCCTTGTAGCTCGAAATACCAGTATCTTGCTTGTTCAAAATGCTTGATTGATTACTATGTTACTGTACTTTATCATATCATGGGCATGTTGCAATGGCATTCATGTATCATCAGCATCTACTGTGTATATCATTGCAACGTCTCTTCATTCTTTTTGAAGGAGCATCATTTTACTGTCTTGCAACGGGAAACAGAGAAACTACGAGGCGACATAGAGAAGATGCGAAGCGAGCTTAGGTTTGATTTTGATCCACGTTTTCAAAACGTATTGTAATTTGTTTTTAACTGAGCCTAAACCAATGACCTCTCTCAACTTGATTGAAATAGGTATGAAATTGACAAGGTCACAGCTGGACAACGCTTGGATTTGAATCTTGAAAGAGGGTATGGAAAAGCTCCACATTTCTTTCACATTACTCTCTTTCTACTTACCATTTGCTAGTAGAGGCTCACGGGTTTAATCTTGTTCTTCTTCTGTCATCTTATAGCCGAATACGTGATGAGCTAGCTAATCAGAATTCCGAAACAACAAACCTCACGAACAAGCTTGACAGGGTATGGTGACTGTTTTCCTTTTTACTCATATGGAAACTTCATTATACATTCTTCAGATCATAACATAAATAATATGCTGTGTTGTGTTCTTGTGTGTAGGAAATTCATGCACTGAGAGCTCAATTAGAAGGTTCGAAATACGAAGTGATCAAATACTGTATTGGTACGCTTGTCTCGATTTCAGCGGTCGGTCTTGCCCTTCTTCGCATCTTGGTATAGTAGGAGGATCCAACAACAATTCAACACCTTTATGCTTTTAGACTACATCGGTGTTAACTTCTCATTTTTACTTGAAATCCAAGGATGCCATATGCTGTCAGAAAATGGAGGGAAACAAAAAAAAACAATGTTATTGTTTATGATCATACTTTTACTAATCAACCAAGGATCTCATTGGTCTCTGTTAACAAAATTTTAACTGCTTATCTCAGTCTCTTTTTCTTCTTCTTCTGATTTCTACGAGATATGACGTTATCTTTAACTAGTTGAATTATTTCTCATTCGACACCTTTATGCTTCATTTCTCATTTTACAACTTGCACCAGTGGATATAATTGGACAAATATAGTAAAAGACCAATAAAATTTAGACGAAAAGCAATCCCCAAACAATATTTGTTTCGAGCCGACTATAAATCATTCCTCAATTTTCCAACTATTACAAATTATAATTTTTTTGTTGAGTTCATTCTCGTCTCGTCGTTTCTCACATTATTCTTAGGGCTTACGGAAATGGAAGACTTTGAGCACACAGTTGGGGTGTCCTACTAAAGCCTTTAGAATCGTTTTCGTCGTTTCCACTTGACTAACCCTCGCATCTTTCTTCTCCACAAGCACCGCTTCGACAATGTTATCGAACATTTGTCTGCCTGCGCAACTAACCACGAAATCAACCACCGCGGTTTGTATTGGCATCAAACTTGCCTCACACGCACCCGACTCCATGTACCATCCTCTGTACACTTTCCCATCACGATCCTTCAGCGCCACTCCCGATGGACAGTCGCTGTACGGCGCACACGACTTGTTCGCCGCCGCTAGAGCCCTGCACTTGAGATGGCTACAAGCGTCGGAATCTTGGCAGATCTCTGGTTCCAAGAGAGTGAGGCCGTTGTGCTTCGGCTCGTGAAGGAGAGATGTATCTCCAAGGACGAAGCGCGGCTCAAGGAGTGACACGAGCTCCACGTATCCGTGGTACTTCCTTGATGGATTCTTGATTACGATTTTTGTTTCAGGATCCCGGGTTTCCTGAAGGAGGTTGCGGCAGCGATGGCACGGCGCGTCGCAGGTGGAGCCGTCATGGGACATGGCTAAGAAAAGAAGGCGTTTCTCGGAGTGGAGTGCGAGGTTGGCGACGACGAATTGCTCGGCGTGGATGGAGTAGTCAAGAGAGAGGCCAGGGAATTCGACGTTGACGCCTAAGTAGACCACACCCGATGATCCGAGTCCAGCTGCTCCGGCGTATTTTCGGGAGGTTTGAGCCAAACCGAGTGAGACTTTCCGGTCAATCAGCTTCGAAAGGTCACTAGGCTTGCTGCTGACGCCAACGAGAACGAATTCCAAGTGTTCTCCCATTTTTTTGTGTCTGTCTGATTTTTTCGGAGTTTTGTGTTTTGAGAGATTGGAAATGAAATGAGTATGAGAAGTCGTTAGCTATATATTTATAGGCGATGCATGCGTGTGTTTTGTGAATATTGTAAGTGCATGGTGTTTACGTCAAGAAAATAGACTTTGTATGACTCATGGAACTATATGGCTGAATAGTCTTAATTCTAAATTAGTAACATTTTTAATGGTTGATTTACATAGTAATGTTATGAAGTTCGTCAAATATGGCTCAATAGTCTTCACTCTTAAATTTTAGTAACATTTTAATGGTTTTAATAGTAGGGGACGACTCACGCTTCACCCAGAAATTTGTATTGGTTTTTGTATATATGATTAGAAGAAAATTTGACGATATTAAAGATCTTAACTAAACTTTGTGTTTCAAAACATATCCTATATTTCTATTCAACGAAATACAAGTCAAACTTATACATACCAAATGAAAAAGTAGTTTGTAAAAACTTAACAAATATTGCTTAATAGTCTTGATTGATTCAAGACTCTTGATTGTTCATGTACCATATTTTTTAAGCAAAAGCAATTTTTTTATAGTTTAGTTGAAAGTAGAACTATGAAAGTATAGCTAGGACCACAAGTATGAAGACTCTTGATGGCTCACACAGCTTAGCCGACTGTTTTCCTTTGGGGTGTTTTCTTCTATCATGATCACGACTTGACCTAAACCGAACCAACCGAACCAATTTGGACCTGAACCGACCGATTGCCCAAGTCAAATTGGGATCACTATGCCTTCGAGTCATAATTGATAATAGGCCCACGTTAAAGGCCCAAACCAATAATGGCGCCAAAATCAAGTGAAGTCCCGCCTAAATCGTCTCTTTTCACTGAAAAACGCCGAAACCTCCTCACTCCTCTCTCTCAACTCTCCGATCAGCAATGGCTTCTGACTCTCCTCCCGGTAACACCAACGACGGTAATCTCTCTCTCCTCTCTCTTTCTTCCCCCTTCTGTCTCTCTCAGTCTGAAACTGTTCCGTGATTTTGATTTTTCATTACCCACAGGTCCTTCCTCTCCCGACGAGAACGCTTCAAGCCCTATTGGCAACACCTACTCTTCCCCCGCCGCAAACCGCCGTCGCCGTCGAGGAAGATCATCTTCCCCGACGCAATTTGCCACCCCTCCACCGCCTTCACGCCTCGGAGCCTCAAACTCAACTCCTCCTACATCTCGTCCTTCCGCCGCCAGATCCAACGGAAGAAATGGACGCGGCGGCGGCCCAGCGACACCGTCGTATACTGACGACATTCCGCCCTCTTCCGGCGGTGAAGACGACGGCGCCGACGATACTACTCCGACTTTCGTCTGGGGAACCAACATCAGTGTGCAGGACGTTAAATCGGCGATTGAGATGTTCGTGAAGCATTTCAGAGAAGCGAAAGAGAACAGTGAAGATTTGTTCAGAGAAGGAAAGTATATGGCTTCGATACGCAAAGTGATTGAAATTGAAGGAGAATGGATCGACATTGACGCATTTGATGTGTTCGACTACGATCCTGATCTGTACAACAAAATGGTTCGGTATCCACTGGAAGTTCTCGCCATTTTCGATATCGTGCTGATGGATATTGTTTCCACGATCGACTCTTTGTTCGAGAAACATGTTCAAGTGAGGATTTTCAACCTCAGGACTTCCACTTCCATGAGAAATCTCAATCCTTCAGGTAAATTCATCGTTTTCTTCCCATGGTTTTCTTATTAGTTGTCTACTGAGTAAGCTTAGATTAATGTTTGAATGTCTGTGTTGCTTGGTTAGATATCGAGAAGATGATCTCTTTGAAAGGAATGATAATTCGGAGTAGCTCAATCATTCCTGAGATCAGAGAAGCTGTGTTTAGATGCCTCGTGTGTGGTTACTTCTCCGATCCCATCATCGTTGATAGAGGTAATTTGATCACTTGGATTTATCGATTTCTTTATATGTCTGCATAGTTTGTTTCTGATAATGTTTGTTTTCATTGTTAGGGAAAATAAGTGAGCCTCCTACTTGCTTGAAACAAGAATGCCTCGCCAAGAACTCTATGACACTAGTGCACAACCGATGCAGGTAAGTTCTTGACATAGAATTTTCTCTGATTCTGTATACTCCTGTAGCTGATGCACTTTCATTTGTGAATCAGGTTTGCTGATAAGCAGATTGTGAGGCTTCAGGAAACGCCTGATGAGATTCCAGAAGGAGGAACACCTCACACGGTTAGCTTGTTGCTGCATGACAAGCTAGTTGATAATGGAAAGCCTGGTGACAGAATTGAGGTAAAAGCAGTGATGTTATTGGGTTAATACATGTGTTTCTATCGTTTTGGTTTTACAATCAAAGCTTGTTTTCTGGATAGGTCACTGGAATTTACAGAGCAATGACCGTCCGAGTAGGGCCTGCTCACAGGACTGTGAAATCTGTATTTAAGGCATGTCATCTTATCATTTGTTCTGTTAGTAGTTCCTCTTTTATCCTCTTATTTCATTCTGACATTTTCATTTATATTCTCTTATTGATGGTGAGTGCAGACCTACATCGATTGCCTTCACATAAAGAAAGCAAGTAAGACAAGAATGGCTGCTGAGGATCCAATGGATGTTGACAATAGTTTGCGTAGAGTCGATGAAGATGTTGAGTTAGATGAGGAGAAGGTTCTTCATCTTTTTAACCAAATAAATCTTAAGCTTTGTAATTATATTTTCGTTCTTTCATTCCAACCAAGCTTTGTTGGTAATTTGCAGTTGAGGAAGTTCAAGGAACTCGCTAAACAACCAGATATATATGAGAAGCTTAGTAGATCACTAGCACCAAACATCTGGGAGTTGGATGACGTTAAAAAGGGTCTTCTTTGCCAGGTGCTGTAACACTTTTCGTTTTTGCTTATAGTTTCAACAAAATGTTAACAACATAATTTCCTTTTACTGAGACGAATGTTCAAGTGTGAAGCTTTTTGGAGGGAATGCTTTGAACTTGGCATCTGGTGCTAATTTCCGTGGTGACATCAACATCTTACTTGTTGGTGACCCTGGTACAAGCAAGTCCCAGCTGCTCCAGTACATTCATAAGCTCTCACCTCGTGGCATCTACACAAGTGGGCGAGGGAGCTCAGCTGTTGGTTTGACAGCTTATGTAGCTAAAGATCCTGAGACAGGAGAAACTGTATGTTAATCCTTTTTTTCATTATTTTTGTACTCAGGTGGTATTTTCAGAGTTTTCTTATACCTGAGTTGTTAACGTGATTGGTACACTGTTTAGGTCTTGGAAAGTGGAGCTCTTGTTCTGAGTGACAGAGGTATCTGCTGTATTGATGAATTTGACAAAATGTCTGACAGTGCGAGGAGCATGCTGCATGAGGTTTGTTACTCTCTCCTTCTTAGCATTGCCCTAGTTGTGGATTATAGTTTGTAGGCGCCACTGGTTAATGTGGCCTCTAGTACATACCATTTCATTACTGATGAACATTGTTGCCCTGTCAGGTTATGGAACAACAAACTGTTTCCATAGCAAAGGCTGGTATCATTGCATCTCTTAATGCCAGAACCTCTGTGTTGGCTTGTGCAAATCCTAGTGGCTCACGATATAATCCTCGGCTTTCTGTTATTGAGAACATTCACCTTCCTCCAACCTTGCTTTCTAGGTATGCTGCAATCCTGCAACAAAAGTGACATTAAGGATTTACCGTTTCTGCACAAGATGATTATTCAGTGGTGTGACTAACTAATTATCACATTTTGCTTCTTAGATTCGATTTGATCTACTTGATTCTTGACAAGCCCGATGAGCAGACTGACCGAAGGCTTGCAAAGCATATTGTAGCCCTACACTTTGAGAACGCAGAGGTCTTATATTTTTCCTCAGCGTCTATAATATGTTGACAAATGGTTGTTCTATTGCCTTTATCTCACTTCAACTGGTGTATTATTTCATCTCAACTTGCAGAGTGCACAGGAGGAAGCTTTGGATATTACTACACTAACAACATATGTTAGCTACGCTCGTAAGAACATTCATCCTAAACTATCAGATGAAGCTGCAGAGGAGTTGACCCGAGGTTACGTTGAGCTGAGAAAAGCAGGGAAATTTGCCGGTAGTAGCAAAAAGGTGTGCTTTTGGAACTTCATTGTTGTTTCTCTGTCATAAAAATGCCATGGTTTAGTCTCATGCTTTAACTTTCTGAAATTTGGCACAGGTCATAACAGCGACTCCTAGGCAAATTGAAAGCTTGATCAGACTTAGCGAGGCCTTGGCTCGGATGCGTTTCTCGGAATGGGTTAGTAAAAACATTTATATGTTAACCTGAATCTTTTTTTTTTTTTTTTCATTTCAACACCAACTAAAAATTGTTCTTGTGATGGATACAGGTTGAAAAACATGACGTGGACGAGGCGTTTAGACTTCTCAGAGTTGCAATGCAGCAATCAGCAACCGATCATGCCACCGGTTAGTTTCCTCACTGTAACTTTTAACACAGTAACTGTCATGAGGATAAACACTAGCTTTCATCCACATCTGTTTCTAAACAATTAACACTGTTATTATTTATTTTGGTGAAGGGACTATTGACATGGATCTGATCAACACTGGAGTCTCAGCGAGTGAACGAATGAGAAGAGATATCTTTGTGTCGTCAATTCGAGACATATCTCTTGAGAAATTGCAAATCGGAGGTTCATCAATGCGCTTATCCGATGTATGAATTCTTTCCTCTTTCATTTTCCCAGTTTGTTATATGACCAAAGCAAAGCAAAATCGTATTACTTTTGGAGACACCATTAAACCAAAGAGATTTGCTAAGTTCCATTGGAAATGTTGTGCAGTTACTTGAAGAACTGAAGAAGCACGGAGGCAACATAAACACTGAAATTCATCTTCATGATGTGAGTCAGTTTATAAACTTTTGCTGCAAATAAAATGTTTTGATCTTCTCATCAAAGGACAGAGAAACTAACAAGAGTCTTGGCTTGTTGTTTTGACGCATTAATCAGGTACGGAAGGCTGTTGCAACGCTAGCCAGCGAGGGGTTTCTGGTTTCTGAAGGTGATAGAATCAAGAGAGTATAAGTGTCACAGTTTACTATTTGCTGTGATTAGAGAGTTTGATGAATTGAGTTAAGCATAATTTAATAGGAAAACTTGGCCCCATCTTCTCACTAGTTGCGAATTCTGTAATGAGTTTTTAATTTTCTATGTCAATCTCTCTGTACGCCTTTTCAATTGATCTCATCTTTCTTTTGTATCACTAGCTATCTTTAACATGAGCTTAAAAAAATTAGCGTAAGTTTTGTTTTTGAACCCACGCCCTCTTTACGAGGACCAGAACTTGAGTCTGGCGCCTTAGACCGCTCGGCCATCCTGACTTTTGTATAAAATATGTTTTAGGATGAAAATTAGCGTAAGTTTATTGGCATGAAAAATGTACATATCCAAAGAGTGTCTTAAAAATGTTAGGACTAAAAACATTTCTCTAGTAACGATTTACAAACGATGTAATCCAACGAGGTACTCTTTCAAGTTTCAAGTAGCAGTTGTCAAACAAAAAAGTTTCAAAAGTACTTGATTCGAAAATTAAATTTTGATTGGTTTGTGCTTGTTAATTCATCTCTAAAAGATATGGCGTCTGATTTTATTTCCCATGATTTGATACCTTTTTTGCAAAAGCGGCACATAACTTTTTGTGCATGAAAAAGTGGACTGGACAAAAGAAGAAAGTTAGGAAAAGAGTTGAATTGGGTCCACAGATCGAACATGACTGGCTTTTTGATAGATATGGACTTGGATGATGGTATGATACCATTCGTCGAAAAGTGAAAAAGTAAGAGATACGATTGATCTCAACTTGCTTCGTCTCTTATTCGTAAGGAAAGTGGTGGAACTCGTTGCTCCTCTTCTCCTTACCTCTCTAAGTGCCGACACTGCTACCCATTAATATTTCAAAAGTCAACTAGACTGTATTTTTGAATCAAATTAAATATTACTTCATTTGAACCAGAACCAAAACGTATCTATAAAATCATTCATTTTGCACTCGTAATTATCAGAAAATCGAAATACATCAATTAACAAAAAAAATCAAACTGAAATATTGACCGATAATTTTGTTCATTTTTCATATTGTTTGAACCCCACACTGCTGTCTTTTTTTCTTTACAACGGCCTGATTTTTAAATTCCTACAGATTTTTAAACAAAATTAAGAAGAAGAAAACAAATTAGCTGTCAGAAACAGAAAGATAACAAAAAGGAGAGCCTAGATTCGTGTGTCCGGAACAGATTATAAAGGAATACTCCCTCCGTTTCAAATTAGTTGTCGTTTTGGGAAAATGTATCTGCAAATATTTGGACGTATCTGGACGTGTTTTGCATTGCAGATACGTCCAAATATTTGCAGATACATTTTGCCAAAACGACAACTAATTTGAAACGGAGGGAGTATAAAACTTTCCAAGCGTTCACATATGTCCTTTAACAATTATTTGGGTCAAACAAATAAGGGAACAAATAACAAGAAAGTTATGGTTTTACCCTCAAATCTCGATAGAAATTCAAAACAGAGTTGAATTGTTAAGATCATCAGTATCGAGAATACTCCAATATTCAAACCAAATACATTGCCCCTAATTTTTCTCTTAAAAGGAAAATTTTCCCTTATTTATAGGAAAAGAAAAATATTCACACAGACAGGGAAAGAAAATCTGTGAAAATGGGTCAACATGCACGAGGATCCGATTTCTTTTCCGTTGTTCTTGTTGTGTGTTTGGTCTTGAACAGCTTGGTGCTGTTCTGTAATGGAGGCATCACCAGTAAATTTGTCAGAAAAGTTGAGAAAACCATTGATATGCCTCTTGATAGCGATGTATTTCGTGTTCCTCCTGGTTATAATGCTCCTCAACAGGTAAATTGTTTCAGTTTTTTCGTTTGTCTTTATATCAACAATCTTTTTCTGAGTTTTTGCTGTGGATTCTGTTTATAATTATTAAATTTCGAAGCTTTTATGGTTGGTGTTGTTCATTTCATTTACGTCCAATTGTTAGGTGGGTGTTTACATTTTAATAATATTAAGCATCACTTTTTGTCCTATTTTTAATCTTTGTTCTAATTGGGAAAAAAGCTAATTATTGGACGATTCAAGATTTGCTTATTGGACGTTTATAAAAATATACATGAACATATCTTTGTTAAACAATTGATCTTTTTTATTTTGAGTGTAAATTAAACAATTGATCTAAATTGGGTTTTGAACATAAAAAGGTGCATATAACACAAGGAGATGTAGAAGGAAAGGCAGTGATAGTGTCTTGGGTGACACAAGAAGCGCCAGGATCTAACACAGTCTATTACTGGAAACATAACAGCTCCAAAAAGCTCAAAGCTCGTGGCAAAACCAACACCTACAAGTTCTACAACTACACTTCTGGTTATATCCATCACTGTCTTATCAAACACTTGGAGGTCTATCATCTATTCATCATCATCATTGTTGTCACAATCTTTGCCATTGTTGTTATCTGACTTTCTGGTTCTCTTTTGCAGTATGACACCAGATACTATTATGTGGTAGGTGTGGGAAAAACGAAGCGCAGGTTCTGGTTCTTCACTCCTCCTGAGATTGGTCCTGACGTTCCTTACACCTTTGGTCTCATTGGTATTGTCCTGAAACATATTCATGCAATTTAGTAGCTTTGCATGGACTTGAACATGACTTGCAAATTGTTGTTTTGCAGGGGATCTTGGACAGACTTTTGACTCAAACATAACCTTAACACATTATGAAAACAGCCCAACAAAAGGGCAAGCGGTTTTGTTTGTTGGAGATATCTCATACGCAGATACTTATCCAAACCACGACAACAATAGATGGGACAGTTGGGGAAGATTTGCTGAAAGAAGCACAGCTTATCAGCCATGGATTTGGACCGCAGGAAACCATGAACTCGATTTTGCCCCCGAGATTGTAAACCTTCTTGCTTCATCTTCTTTGTTTTGGCTTTAGGCTTCACAATGCTACTTAGACTGAGATTGAGATTGAGATGGATTGTTTTAACGCGTTGTGCAGGGAGAAACCAAACCGTTTAAGCCATTTACGCATAGGTACCGTACTCCTTACAGAGCATCAGGCAGTACAGAACCATTCTGGTACTCGATTAAGAGAGGACCTGCTTACATAATTGTGCTATCTTCATATTCAGCTTATGGTAAAGGCAGCTTAAAAAATCTTGACACTTTTGTTTCATGCCATACTCTTTAGTCCGAGAACCTGAATGTTCCACCTTTTCTTGGACAGGTACATACACTCCGCAATACACATGGCTTGAAGAGGAGTTCCCAAAGGTGAACAGAACGGAAACTCCATGGTTGATTGTTCTGATGCATTCACCGTGGTACAACAGCTACGATTACCATTACATGGAAGGTGAAACAATGAGAGTGATGTATGAGTCGTGGTTCGTCAAGAACAAAGTAGATGTTGTCTTTGCAGGCCATGTCCATGCCTATGAAAGATCAGTAAGATAAACAAAACTTTTTTGTCTCCTTAAGGTTTTATTAAACTATAGATCCTGAGAAACTTGAGCTATTTGTGAAAACCAGGAACGCATATCTAACATAGCTTACAAGTTGGTTAACGGCTTGTGTAGTCCAGTCAAAGATCAATCTGCTCCAGTCTACATCACCATTGGTGATGGAGGAAATATTGAAGGATTGGCTACCAAGTAAGCACTTCTGATCGTTGCAACCGGTGTTTGAGTAGATTTAAGATGATGAATATTGAATGTTTTGAGCATGGTTACTGCAGAATGACTGAGCCTCAGCCGAAGTACTCTGCCTTCAGAGAAGCGAGCTTCGGGCACGCGATATTCTCGATCAAGAACAGGACGCACGCTCACTATGGATGGCACAGGAACCAGGATGGTTACGCGGTGGAGGCTGACACCATGTGGTTTCACAACAGATTCTGGCATCCTGTTGATGATTCTTCTTCTTTTGATTCTTGAGAAACTCAGAATCTTAATTTGTGTTGTTGTATACGTCTCTTAGATTGAATCATTGAAATAACCATGAATAAAATGCAACGTGAGTGAGTTCTTGTGCATGTCCTTGTTTATGACCACAGACTGATGTGACATTCTTGAGTAATGAGAAGGACTAAAAATACATGCCGTTTTCTTGACATAAAAGCATTACATAACTATAAGTATTAGAACCTGACTATTTGTTATCAATCAAAACGAAGAACCAAACTCTAATAATAACCATTACTTGAAAGTTGAGCTGCTGGATTAGGAGAATCAGGTTGTGGATTTGATGAGGAAGTAGTGCCATGCTCCACAGAGCAACGAACCAGAGGGGTTGAGTTTTCTCTTTGAAACAGTAGCTTAGCGATGAGGTCCCCTGGGAGCTTGATTTTGAGCTTATAATCAGCCACAAGCTCTAGTATAGCTCTCAGTCTTGTACCATCTTCTTCTTTAGCCTAAAAAGGAAGAAGAACAAAACATAAAACTGATCATCTTTCTCTCAATCTGTAATTTGCAAGATCAAGATCAGGCGAGTGGTGAGATTCCATGATTTTGTAAGAGAAGCTGAGATTCCATGATTTTGTCGGCTGGTGTCATCATCGGTAGGTGGCTGCTTCCCACGCTTAACAAGCACATTGATCATTTTTCTCTTCAGCTGTTTATGTAACTCAACTTGTCTTTGAATTTCAAGCCAAGCTGTTAATCAGAGATCGTTATTAATGCTTGGAACCTCTTTTCTTTCCACCTCGAGGTCGAATCTGAAGCCCTTGCTTGATTCTCCAACACATTCCAGCTCCTCTGACAGTTTCTCAAGTAGTCTACGCTGAGACTCCACTTATTCATCCAAAGCCGCTAGCTTCTGGCCGGATTCTTCAATCTTGGAAAGAATTAGCACCAAATCTTTCTTCTTTCTATCTGTTTCCTCTGACTCAATCTGATTCTTAAGCAGATATAGTTCCTTTTCTTTACCTTCAACCTCCTGCCCAAACATTTCAGATTTTACATTCAAATCACTCGCTTTAGTCTTCTTCCATTTCAGAGGAGCTTCTGCAAATGGCCTCCAGAATCTCCTTGTGTCTATTCTCTTTAGCAACAAGCTCTTCAGATCCATCGTCTCCCTCATCTCTGCAATTGACCAGCCATGACTGACCCTCTTCCTGGTTAGGTATGTCTTTCAAGCCACCATACACAGTATATGGCACGAAAGAAACTCACGCCGGCATGGAGAGCAGCCACACTCTGCTACTCAACTCATCAAGTCCATCGACAAGCTCGTTAGGAACCGTATCTCCACAATTAGATTGTTGGGAGATACCAAGTATGAAGCAGCTCTCCAACTTTGGTTTGAAGCAAAAAGTTAGGATTTGTTTCTTGAATGTTCTTTTCTAAATCTCAAACTTAAGTTGCACATGATGTAAAAAGAGTATTTTTTTTTTGGTTTTGAATAAATTTTACATTCAATTCAAAAAAAAAAAAAAAAAAAAAAAAAAAAAGAACAAGCTCTTCAGATCGTTCCTGGATAAACAACGCCAGAAATCGCAAGGGGATTTAATGTCGGATTGTTTCATGTCTGTCGGAATTTTTCCGTCAGAACGGTGGATGTCGGAACGGGCGGAATGGGCTTCGTTACAAGTCGAAAATGGGCCTTTGACGGGCTGAAATGGGCTTTATTTCGAGACGAAATTGGGCTTCGTATCAAAAGTTTAACTGAACAGTTTATGTCTGAACGGGCTGCCTTAAAAGTCTAATTAATGTCTGAACGTTTAATGTCGGAAGGTTTGATGTCGAATAATTTCTGTCGGAACAAATTCTGTCCGAACATTTGATGTCGGAATAATTTCTGTCTGACCAGTTCATGTCCGAACATTTGATGTCGGAATATTTTATGTCGGACCAGTTCATGTCGGAACAATTTATGTCCGAACATTTGATGTCGGAATATTTTTTGTCCGAACGTTTGATGTCGGAATATTTTTGGTCGGAACGGGCTTTGTTACCGGTCGAAAATGGGCCTATCAGGCCAAAATGGGCTTTATTACGAGACCAACTAGCATTTTAATGAGAAGCCCATATTAATTCCGGAACGGGCCAGTTAAATGGTTAAATGCCTAAGTATATTTTTTTTTGGTCGGAACTTAAATGCCGAAGTATTGTCGGAACGTTTAATGTCGGAATGTTTGATGTCGGAAGATTTGTTGTCGGAACGTTTATTGTCGGAACGTTTAATGTCGGAATGATTATTGTCGGAAGGTTTATTGTCGGAATGTTTGATGTCGGAATGTTTGATGTTGGGATATTTTCGGTCGGAACGCTTGATGTCGGAATACATGTCCGGATATTTTCTGTCGGAATGTTTGATATCGGGATATTTTCTGTCAGATGGGGGCTCAAAACGGGTGTACTACAAACCTTCAGGCCCAATTTGCTCCATTTTTTTCTGTCAAAAATGACGAGATAACGGTTTTGGCTCCATGGCGTCGACGCGTACCTGTATTTTTCTAACTGTACTTTTGGACTATGAGAAACCTGAGACCTGAGATTTCAGTTTAGTGATGATGATCTTGTACGTAAGAAGGCCACAGTACTTGCAGATCGCTGGCTCATCTAGGTCAAGGCATATGAACTCGATTGGATGACCGAGGGCCGGATTGGTTACGGCTACAAAGGATGGAGCTGTGAGTAAACAGATTTCTGAATCTGTCAAAGAAATGGTTTATTAACTTTAAGATAAACTAAACTTTAAGAGCCTCGATTAGGTTTCCTAGGTTGTTACTACCAAAGGTTAACAGAACGGAAACTCCATGGTTGATTGTTCTGATGCATTCACCATTACATGGAAGGTGAAACAATGAGAGTCATGTATGAGTCGTGGTTCGTCAAGAACAAAGTAGATGTTGTTTTTGCTGGCCACGTCCACGCCTACGAAAGATCGGTAAGATAAACTAAACTTTTTGTCTCCTTAAGGTCTCGTTTAAACTATAGATCCTGAGAAGTTTGAACTATTTGTGAAACCAGGAACGCATATCTAACATAGCTTACAAGTTGGTCAACGGCTTGTGTAGTCCAGTCAAAGATCAATCTGCTCCGGTTTACATCACCATTGGTGATGGAGGAAATATTGAAGGATTGGCTACCAAGTAAGCACTTCTGATCGTTGCAACTGGTTTTTGAGTAGATTTAAGATGATGAATATTGAATGTTTTGAGCATGGTTTCTGCAGCCGAAGTACTCTGCCTTCAGAGAAGCGAGCTTCGGGCATGCGATATTCTCGAGCAAGAACAGGACGCACGCTCACTATGGATGGCACAGGAACCAGGATGGTTACGCAGTGGAGGCTGACACCATGTGGTTTCACAACAGATTCTGGCATCCTGTTGATGATTCTTCTTCTTTTGATTCTTGAGAAACTCAGAATCTAATTTTTGTTGTTGTATTGTATACGTTTCTTAGATTGAAATAACCATGAATAAAATGCAATGTGAGTGAGTTCTTGTGCCTGTCCTTGTTTAAGACCAAAAAGACTGGTGACATTCTTGATAATGAAAAGGACTAAACATACATGCCGTTTTCTTGACATAAAGGCTGCGTGTAGTTCTTTTAATATTTGAAAGACCGGCATGGAGTGTTGATAATGAAAACTTGGAAAGGATTATAAACATGTCGTTTCCTGACATACAAAACTGTATGTAGTTCTTTTATTGTTAGAAATAACGGGATGAAGTGTTGTTTTCTTTATCTCCACATTTTGCTTTCGATTGTGTACTACTACTCTCACTTGTGACTTGGACATTTGTTTAGTGTTAAATCTCGAGGCGATTCTTTGTGTTTCAAATGTATTGATTTT
>CACVBM020000776.1:150477-224778 GCA_902728155.2 Microthlaspi erraticum
TAGTTGTTTATCTTTATCTCCTCTTTCTTATGATGTTCTATTTATTGCATTTGCTTGTATTTACATTCATGTGTAGTGAGTAGTTACCCATTAGGGTTTGAGATGGGCTAGATTAGGGTTTTATGCTTAATCCTTCTGCTTATGTCTTAATCTAGATCTCTCTCTTTTGGATAATCTTAAGGCTACATGACCACTACCCCTGGCTTGTAGTCCTTAGGCGATTCCCCACACGAAAGTGATGGAAATCGCTGGAAAAGGTCCACTAAGAGCTCCAATACTCTTGCTCTAGAAATAGAGTTCTATAGGGGTTGGATGGATTAGTTTGAGCAATGATCCTATGGCCTCCAAGGCTTGATTCTCACTGGCTAACCCCCTGTTTCTGAGATCATTCCTTGGTTGATAGCTTTCACCTTGGGAAAGGGTTGGCTAGGCATTGAGAAGCTCAATATCAAGAGAACCTTGATACAAGGAGTTTTTAAGAGCTGGATTGATTAAGTATAGATTCCTTTGATTGCAAAACCCTGTCTTGAACCCTAATTCTCTCTTTAGCTTGTTAAAGTCGCTGCCTTTACTGCTTTTTTCTAACTCGACCCTAAACTCGATCGAGCTGGTACTCTGTTCCTACTCGACTCGAGTCTTGGTCGAGCTGCTTGCTTACTGCTTTATTTACTTTTGCATTTCATTTCTGTTTCATTTAGGTTGTTAGTGTTACCAATCTATACTGCTTGCTTGACTTCCTTGGTTGTTTCATATTCTCATAGAGTGACAAGTTTTCCCATTTTGGATTGATAACCCTTTGTACTACATCAACTATCATGGTTAAAGGGAATTGTTGACTGTGTTTGTGTTTGCATCTTACCACCTCATCATATACCACTGTTGCATTCCACACATCTCATTTCATATCATTTCACATCCACACACAAATCCTATCATCAATTTGGCGCCGTTGCCGATTTGGGAATATTTTTGTTGCATTTGAGTTTCAAACATACTTGGACGATCAAGCTATACCACCCCTGTTCTATTGTACTGCTGGGTTTTTGATTCTTTTTGCAGGTGTATGCGAACTCGATCGAGTCGGTCTACTGAAGACTTGGTCGAGCTAGACTTTACAACGGGTAGAAAGAGAGTTCAGAGGTCACAGAGGGTACAAGTGGAACCTGAGGTGCTTATGCTGATACAATGGACGTTCCAGAGGGGAATGGAAACCCTTTGGGAAATGGACTCGGTCGAGCTAGGCAAACTCGACCGATTGGTCAAGGAGATGCTCCAAACCGCCACCAACAGAGACAAGGGATTGTTCCACCACCAGTGCAGAACCACAACTTTGAGATCAAGCTGGGAATGATCAACCTTGTCAGAACAAGATGTTCCATGGATTGCCAAGTGAAGACCCCATTGACCACCTTGATGAGTTTGATAGGCTTTGTGATTTGACAAAGATCAATGGTGTCTCTGAAGATGCCATCAAGCTGAGACTCTTTCCTATGTCTCTAGCTGACAAAGCTCACCAATGGGAGAAGAGCTTGCCCCATGGCACAATCACCACTTGGGATGAATGCAAGAAGGCCTTTCTTGCTAAATTTTTCTCCACCGGTCGCACAGCCAAGCTTAGAGGAGAGATATCCAGCTTCATCCAGCGAAACAATGAGACATTCGCAGAGGCTTGGGAGAGGTTCAAAGGGTACACAAGTCAGTGCCCACACCATGGATTCAACAATGAATCACTACTCTCCACTCTTTATAGAGGATGCTTGCCTAGGTATAGGGAGATGCTAGACACAGCAAGCAATGGCAATTTCCTCAACCAGGATGTAGATGATGGCTGGCAACTTGTGGAGAACATAGCCAACTCAAATGGTAGCTATGGAGAAGAGTATGATCGCACCAATCGGAGCTTGATGTACTTGCATTTTACATGGTTTTAGCCTTCTTTTATGCATCTTTTGCATAGTTTCATTCACCCAAAGCATCATTTCTTGATGTTTTCCCTTCTTTTGCATACATGTAGTTTTAGGCTTGCATTTGCATACATGTGCACGTTTGATGTCTTAATCAGGTCATTTGGAGCTAATTGGAACATTGCCTATCACTGGAGACTAGTTGAGGAAGGAAAGACTCTGTCTGCCCCATGTACGGACCCGCACTCGGTCGAGCTAGTGAGATGCGTCCGAAGTATCGTATCAAATGAAGGGTTTCCACTCCGATTCAGCCTCTGACTTCTTCTTGGAAGTTGTGGATAATTGAGTTAGCTTTCGTCTGGAGGTGGTTTCATGTCATTCGGACCAGCGGTTCAGAAGATACGACGATATTGGTTGGACTCGACCCACCAGCTCGACCGGCCAGTTTCCAACTCGATCGAGCTGCTTTTCCAGGAGTCAAAGTCAAACCCGAAAAATGTTGCTTCCCTTTGACTCCCCTTTGACCCTAAACCTAGTTTGCTTTACTATAAATGGCATTGAGCCACGAATTAAACACAGCTTTGCTCAACTTTTAATTAATCTTGTATTTGCATTTCCTTTTTACTTTTTAGCCTCTCTTTGTGTTCTTGAGCTCTTGCTCATAGAACCCTAGATCTAGGCTTGTTATTGTGTTTTGCACTTTGCTATTTCAATAAAAGTTGTTTATCTTTATCTCCTCTATCTTTTATGTCTCTTTATTGCATTTGGTTGTTTATTTCATCATGTGTAGTGAGTAGTTTCCTTTAGGGTTTAAGATGGGATAGGTTAGAGGTTGTTTATGCTTAATCTCTCTTGCTTATGTTCTTAATCTAGAAATCTCTCTCTTTTGGACAAACCTTAAGGCTACATGACCACTATCCCTGGCTTGTATGTCCATAGGCGATTCTCCACATGGAAGTGATGGAAATCGTTGGAAAAGGTCCACTAAGAGCTCCAATAACTCTTGCTCTCGAAATGGAGTTCATAGGGGTTGGATGGATTAGTTTGAGCAATGATCCTATGGCCTCCAAGGCTTGATTCTCACTGGCTAACCCCCTGTTTCTGAGATCAAGTCTTGGTTGATAGCTTTCACCTTGGGAAAGGGCTAGCTAGGCATTGAGAAGCTCAATATCAAGAGATAGCTTGAGTACAAGTTGTTTAAGAGCAAGACTGATTAAGTATAGCCTCCCTTTAGCTGCAAAACCCTGTCTTTAACCCTAATCTTCGCATTAGCATCTTAAAGTTTGCACCTTTATTGCTTTTCATTCGCTTTCCTCTGTTTTTACACCAACTCGACCCTCAACTCGATCGAGCTCATCAACTCGATCGAGCTCTTGGTCGAGCTGCTTTTATTTACTGCTTTTGCTTGCATTTCATTTCATATTAGGTTGTTTAGTTGTTACATCCCTCCATTTAATCATTTGGCTTGACTTTCTTGTGTTTGCATATTCTCATAGAGCAACATCTCACCCTTATGGATTGATAACCTCTTATACTTCAATGACTATGATGGTTAAGAGGAATTGATTGATTGTGATTGCACCATACCATCTCATCTCTATTCACCCCTGTTTGCATTCCACCTCATTTCATATCATCCTTCATTCACTTCATCCACGTAAAATCCTATCATCAGAGCTCGACCCACCACTCGATCGAGTCAGACGAAAAGTTGAGAAAAGATGTTAAGGCATTGAATGAGAAGTTGGATAAGCTGATCCTAGCTCAGTCCACAATGAAGAAAGTCAACTTTGTGTCTGCTGAGGAGATGGAACCAGTCCAAGAAGGGGAGGATACACAATTTGCTGAGGTGTGCTACATGAGCAATGGGCAAGGAGGTTACAACAAAGGATACTATAATTACAAGTCCAACCCTGCCATGTCATACCGCAACACTGATGTTGCTAACCCTCAGGACCAAGTATATCCTCAACAACAAGCAGCTCGATCGAGTCAGGTGCCACAACATGGGTATGGTCAAAAGAACAATTACCAAGGACCACAAGGCACTTTCCCTGGACAACAAATGAATATCCCACCAGGCTTCCCCCACCAACCGCCCCAGCCTGCACCTTCACAAGAGAATGAGCTCAAGGCAATGCTAAAGCAACTACTTCAAGGGCAAGCTGATGGGGTAGTGGACACAAGCAAGAAGCTAGCTGAAATAAACTCTAAGATCGAGAACCTCAACACAAGGGTTTACTCTCTGGAGAATCATGCTTCTTCTGTTGCTGCTGCTACAAAGCAAGGACAACTACCTGGTAAAGCTATTCAGAACCCCAAGGAACAGTGCAAGGTCATCTTCACTCAAGAAGGACTTGTTGAAGAAGAGGATCAAGAAAGGGTCATTGAAGATTTTTGTTTACTGCTGAATGATGAAGAGATTGTTGCTGCTGAGGCTCCTGGAGTCCAGATTGATCAACCAGAAGTGCAGGCACCTACTGTGGCCATTCACACTTCACCAGTTGAGCTCGCACAACAAGCTCGATCGGCAGCTCGATCGAGTCCAACTCTAGCTCGATCGAGTCCGACCTCTTCTGTCCAAGCCAGTTTTGCTTGATCCTTACCAACCGGTTGCCGCTTCCTCGTCTCGCCTACTTAGTCAAGGTCACAAGGAAGTGATTCACAAGTTCAGAAGAGATCTCAGTGGGATTGGAATTGAGTTGCCTCCTATGGATAGCATGAGTGAGGCATTTGATCAAATGCAAATGGTCAAGGATGTTCTAGCCAACAGTGATAAAGTTTCAGAGGTCCTGAAGAGTCTACTCATCAGTTCAACCTGCTTACTTCACCCACCTTCCTACCAAAGGTCAAGGATCAAGGGAAATTCACTCTCCCTTGCACACTTGGGCATCTTGAGATTGACAATGCCTTAGTGGATTCTGGAGCAAGCATCAATCTGATCTCTCTCTCCATGGCAGAGAAGCTAGGCATTGCTGGAGCCTTGCAGCGCCCTACTACTTCAATCATGTTTGGAGATGCAACTTCTAAGTCTCCTCTTGGAGTGTTCAAGAACTATCACTTGAAAATTGGAGAATGCATCATCCAAACTGATCTCACTGTGATGGAAATGGAAGAAGAGAAGGATCTACCTCTGTTATTGGGAACCCCATTCCTTAGTACAGTTGGCGCTTCAATAGACTTTCACAAGCAAGAAGTGATCCTTCACAAGGTGAATAGTTTGGTGTCATATCGCTTGCAGCCTAGAGGTTCAGACTTTTGTGCCACAATTGACAGTACCACTCTCAGTTCTAAGAGTCATGGAGCTACAAAGGTTGTGAAGGAAAGGGTTGACAAAGAACCAAGAGTTGGGAAGGATAAGGATGAGAGAGGACCAAGGATTGAGAAGCCACGTCTTGAGAGGGCTAGAGTTGAGAAACCACGTTCTGATAGACCACGAGCTGATAGACTTGTTCAAGCCCCTTGTGTGCTTGATGAAGAAAGCCTTCAAGCTTTGTTTGATGAGCCACTAGGAAGGGCTCTAAAAGAAGGGGAGGATGTAGCCTCTAAGGCAAGACCAGGGATAAAAGAAAGATCCACCAGCTCAGGCCCCTTCATCAAGCCATCTCAGCTCACAATGACTTTGTTCCCCACCAAGTTTGAAAATGGGAAGATTGAGTACAAGATAAGGTACAAGGGGAGATCAAGGCCATTCTCTAGAGCCAAGGCCTTGGTGACTTCAGAACAGTCCAGGGACCCAACCAAGCTAAAGGAGCTTCTGTCTCAAGTCCTCACTATCACCCTTGATGGTGGGACTAGCTCAACCAATGCCTAAGAAGGTAAAGGTCAAGCTATGGGACCTTAAACAAGCTCACTTGGGAGGAAGTCCCATGTTTATCCTTGTACATACTCTATTTATGCAATTTCTATCTATCTTTATGTTTTTAACCTTTCAATAAGTTAAGTTTAGGTGACAAAGGAGCCAGCTCGACCGATAGCTCGATCGAGTTCCACAACTCGACCGAGGTAAGTTTTTGAATTTCAAATTCATAACCGTTTTCTTGGTCAAGGGAGTGGGTCCCACAAGCTGATTTTGGTCCCCCACTACCCTAATTGATCAGAAAAACCCTAGCTTTTGTCCCCTCATTTCATCTTTTAATCTCAACCACACATCTCAAACACCCTCTTCCCCATAACTCGATCGAATCCCACTCTCCCACACCCTAAATTTTCTGAAACCATCTCTCTCTCTTCACCACAAGAAAAATCGATTTCCTCTTTCTCTCTAAGTTTTTGCGATTTCTTTGTTCTCTTCTTGTTTTGCTTAGTTCTAGTTTACTGATTCTTCAATTCATCATTCAAGCAAGGTATGAACCCTAAAACCCTTGATTCCTTCATCTCGATTTCCTATTGCTTGTTTCCTCTTTGATTTTTGATTGCATGTGTCCCTTTGGACTTGTCTTGAGTAATTGCTTTCCTTTATGCTTCATATTTGTATAATCTTGTGAATTTGCCTCACCTCACCTCTGTTTTTCATTAGAACTTGTTGCATGTGCTTGAAAATTGAATTTGAGTTTGGTATTGGTTAAGATGCTTGTGCTTCACTAGAATTGCTCTTTGTTCCATTTACTAGTTGTTCTTGGTTCAATTTGATTGATTAGCATCTTTTCCAGCTCTTAATACTTGATTTAGGTTCGGTTATACTCTGTTTTCACCTAGCTCGATCGAGTTTGTCACTCGAGTTTTTTGACTCGATCGAGCTGAGTGTCGAGTTGACCAAACCAATCATTACAACTCTAATTCTTTGTAGTTTTTGATGCATTTCAGGAACCCAACTTCAAGAAAAACAAGTTCAAGATGTTGAGAGGTGAGGAAGCCAAGCAGCATTGGGGAGAAAGCAAAGGGCAGAAAAGCAAGAAGAATGAGAGAAAGGATGTCCATAGATGAAGGATTGGAATATGTGAGATCAAGGGAAGAGAGGAACCAGCAGATGAAGAGAGGCATGTCTCCTCTGAGGAGCGTCTGAAAGCGAGAGATTGAGGGAGGAAAGGAGGACCAAGAAGAGGAATGACCCCATTAGTAGTGAGAGTGAACAAGGGGAGTTTGAGATTGGAGTGAACCTTGTTCAAGAGAGGGTAATGGTTCTCCAAGTGAAGAAGGAAGTGATGAGACTGAGAGTGAAGAGGAAGGAGAAGAGGTCAATCAAGAGATTGAGGAAGTGTGCATAAGAGCAATGAAAATGTGCCAATGGAGGAGGCTGAATCAGAGGAAGAGGATGAACTCCCCATGTACCAAGAGCATTACAATGCCTCTTCTCCATGGACTTTGTGGAGACTAAGTACCCACATGATGACACCATGAGAGACCTTGGGATCTTTGAGGATGTGGAGTTGGTGCTCAAGAACATGCAACTTGGAAAGTTCTTCTCTCATCGCATGGAGTCTTACAAGGAGCTGACTTGTGAGTTTTTGGCATCGATGAGGTATCACCAATTCGATGAGCTCGATCGAGCTGATGTGGACCAAGGCTGGGGTACATAACTTTCTTGGCAAGGGACGGGAAGAAGATCAGAGGAGATAGGGCACATGCAGGAAACCTCATGCCTCTCCTTGAGCAGCTACTTGCCTACAAGTCACGGCCTTACAACACTAGGCACAAAGGGAAGAAAGCTTAGTGTTGGAGGGGTGATCACACCAATCCTTTGTGCAGCAGGAGTCCAACTGACAAGAGAGGTCTAACTCCAGCTGGTTGGATGGACATCAAGTTTTGCAAGACCAACCTCTCATTGAGCACAAGGAGTTGGATGGGAGGTTCCAATTCAAGTTCACCATCCATTGGCTGGCCCTCCAAGCTTCTCCTGCCCAACCCAGAGCTCACCACAGTAGTAGGGGTGAGAACATTGACTTCAGACCCCCTGTGTACACATTAGTTGGGCATGAGGACGATTTGCGAGAAGAGGAGCCTGAGCTCGATCGAGCTGAGGATCGAGCTGAGTCTCAAGCTGAAGATCGAGTCCAGGAGAGTGCGGATTTGGGTGAGCCTGAGTGCTACTATTTTGAGGAGTATGAGGCTCCAAGGATGAACCCCTCTGTTGTGGCTGCCCACAAGAGGATTGGACTTCTCCAAAGGTTCAACAAGTGGCAAGGGAAAGCCATGGAAAAGATGCAAAAGTCCATGGACAAGATGGTGAGCAAGATCAAGAGTTTGGAGAAGAAGTTTCTGGTTCTTCAAGCAAGAAGAAGAAGGCCCCATGGCCCCCACTTCCCTAGGAGTAGATCACTCCTCACCACTCCAAGGAGGCTCTGCCCAAGAGCCTCACAGAGCCTCTTCATTTCGAGCCAAGGGAAGGGAAGACAACTCACAGAGAAGGAGGAAGAGTTCCAAGGCCAGACGCTCCAACTCGACCACCGGACTCGATCGAGTCCAAACAGAGGAAACTCAACTCGATCGAGCTGAGGGTCGAGTTGACCTGGAGGAGCCCCTGTTTGAGAACCGGATTCGAGTACGATCCACGCCTTACCAGGACTTCTCCCAGACCAACTGGACCCCTACAACCGTTCGAGCAAGCCAGCTCCACCAAGGCCAAGGAAGCCACACCCACTTTGAAGATGAAGAAGAAGAAGAGGAGGAGCCGCAAGCTCGATCGAGTGAGGGAACCCAGTCGAGTGGAGTGCTCCTGATGGCCGTCTACCATCTCCAGACCACGACCTAGCCTCCCAGTTCTTTGGGGGGCACTGAGGTATCCAAACACCAACCCTTGTATATACCATTTCATATTTTCTTGCATTTGTTTTGTTTTTCTTGGTTTTGCCCTCTTGAATCTTTCACTAAATTTTCTCACACAAGGGACTGTGTGATTTAAGTTTGGGGGAGGGTTCAAGAGATGATTTAACCTTGTTTTCTTTGTTCTTAGTTTTTCATTCATCTTTTGCATAGAAAAACCAAAAAAATCATAAAATTTTCAAAAAATCCAAAAATATTTTCATCTTTTTGCATTCATATTTGTTAGACTTGTTTAGGATTGCATTTTTCACTTGCATTGTTGATTTGACTTTGAAAACTTGTTCATCTTTTGCGATTTCTTGAGTGCCCTGTTTTTAGATTCTCTTGTGCATTAGGGTGAGATTGATTGAGCAACAAGAACCATGTTTATCTTGATCATATCACTGCATGCACATCTCATTCAACCATTGCTGTGATTTGATGCATTTCCCTATCTATTGAACCATAACTTGATCTTTAATTACCAATGCTTGCATTTGATTTCAACTCATGGCTACCACATACATATCTGGACATTCTTTACCTTTTCATATCCCTTTTGCTTGTCCAGATAGCTGATCTCTATCTTTGAGACAGTTACCACACCTTAAACCTAAGCCTTTTCATTTCAAACCCCATATTATCTCTTGTGCGAATGTGAGAACCTTTCTTGGCTTTGCTTAGCATAAGGTGTTGTGTTTAAACCGGCAGGGGCAGTAGTTCTAGTTGTCTAGTTCTCTTGGGATTGTTTTCAGGCTAAGTTTGGGGGTGCCAACTCGAGCTCGATCGAGTTGGGTGTAAAAACCAGAAAAGTGGTAAAAGTTGGGAAAAACCCAAAGGAAAAAGAGTTTAGTTAAGTCCAGGGAGTTGGCAGTGTTAAAAAGGGTCTAGTAAAGGTTTGGGAAGTTAAAAAAGGAAGTAAAAAGGGTTCTAAGTAGAATGAAAAGAAGGCAAAGCCTCAAGTGTCAAAAAGAAAGAAAAGTTCCCTAAGTGTTTAGAAAATCCCAAACCGCTAGATGTTACCTCAAGAAGCCTCTCCCTAGGAAGTTCTTAAAAGAAAAGTGAGCAAAGCTCCTCAGTTTCAAAGGCGAAATGCCAAAAAGGGTAGTTAGGATTTTGTTCTAAAAAGCTCTAAGTGTTGAACTCGATCGAGTTAGGATTAGACGGCTCGAGCTGCTGTTCTTGCATCATCTTTGGTTCTAACACTTAGCCTTCTGCCAAAGCAAAGCCACTTTCTTGAGAGATCCCTGTTACTAAACCACCATACAAAAGAGACCCTCTTTGTCTCTTAACCCATAAACCCTTGAAACCAAATGAGTTGATTGATCTTGCATGTTTTTGGTTCACTGTTTTTGCTTAATGAATGTTAAAGGGATTTGCTGATTTGAATGCATTGTTTGAGTGACTGTGAAGTGGGATTGATGTTGATAAGCATGGTTAAATCTTAATGAATATCTCTCACCTTGTTGCATTCTAGAATCTCTAAGTTGGACATTTAGCAAATCGCTTTTGAGGACATGTTTTTAAGTGTTGAATCAGCTTTTTCAAACCTCATCTCTTTCTTGTTCTATTTGTTTGCTTGAGGGCAAGCAAAGTTCAAGTTTGGGGGTGTTGATGTACTTGCATTTTACATAGTTTTAGCACATCTTTTATGCATCTTTTGCATAGTTTTAGCTTCCATTTGCATCATATCTTGTTCCTTTTCTCTTCTTATGCATTCATGTTAGTTTTAGGTTGCATTTGCATACATATGCATGTTTGGTCCTTTGAAATAGGTCTTTTGGAGCATTCTGGAGCATATGGGACATGAGGAGCATGGAGGGACTTGGCACATGGACGCAGCTCAACTGGATACGCAAAGGAAGAAGGGAGAAGCCATCTTGAAGACCAGCTCGACCACTCGACCAACCGGTCGAGTTCCTCAACTCGACCGGCCAAGCTTCAACTCGATCGAGCTGAGAAGTCAACAGTCAAACCCGAAAAATGTTGCTTCCCCCTTGACTTTCCTTTGACCCTAAACCTAATCCTCTTTGTATTTAAAGGCTAAGCCACGAAAAAACCACCAAGCTTTAGATTATTTTGTTTTAGTTTCTTTTAATTTATTGTCTTTTACTTTTTAGAGCTCTAATCCCATCTTTGTGTTCTTGAAGCTCTTGCTTCTTGAATCCTAGATCCTGGATAATCTCTTTGTATTTGCACTTGCTTATTTCAATAAAAGTTGTTTAATTTCATCTCCTCTTTCTTATGATGTCTCTTTTATTGCATTTGCTTGTGTTTACATTCATGTGTAGTGAGTAGTTACCCATTAGGGTTTGAGATGGGATAGATTAGAGGTTTCATATGCTTAATCCTTCTAGCTTATGGTCTTAATCTAGATTCTCTCTCTTTTGGATAGATCTTAAGGCTACATGACCACTACCCCTGGCTTGTAAGTCCTTAGGCGATTCCCCACACGAAAGTGATGGCATTCGCTGGAAAAGATCCACTAAGAGCTCCAATATCTCTTGCTCTAGAAATAGAGGTCTAAGGGGTTGGATGGATTAGTTTGGGCAATGATCCTATAGCCTCCAAGGTTTGATTCTCACTGGCTAACCCCCTGTTTCTGAGATCATTCCTTGGTTGATAGCCTTCACCTTGGGAAAGGGTTGGCTAGGCATTGAGAAGCCCAATATCAAGAGAAGCCTTGATACAAGGAGTTTTAAGAGCTAGATTGATTAAGTGTAGATTCCTTTGATTGCAAAACCCTGTCTTGAACCCTAATTCTCTCTTATTTGTTAAAGTCGTCCTTTAGCTTTTTTGTCTCAACTCGACCCTAAACTCGATCGAGCTGGTACTCTGTTCCTACTCGACTCGAGTCTTGGTCGAGCTGTTTACTGCTTTATTTACTTTTGCATGCATTTCTTTTTTTAGGTTGTTAGTGTTACTTCAAATCTATTACTGCTTGCTTGACTTCCTGGTTGTTTCATATTCTCATAGAGTGACAAGTTTCCCATTTTGGATTGATAACCCTTTGTACTACATCAACTATCATGGTTAAAGGGAATTGTTGACTGTGTTTGTGTTTGCATCTTACCACCTCATCATATACCACTGATTGCATTCCACACATCTCATTTCATATCTTTTCACATCCACACACAAATCCTATCATCAGTGCGTCGCCAAGAGTGAGTGTGGTCTCTGGCGGTATTGTGGTGGAAGCTAGGTAGGGTTTTATCCTCTGTCCATTAACTGTAAAGTCTCCTCCCATTGGGTCCCAAAGTACCATTGCTCCATAGGGGCGAACTTCTTTTATTCTAAATGGTCCAGCCCATCTTGAGCGAAGCTTTCCCGGAAAGAGTTTCAACCTTGAGTTGAATAAAAGAACCTGGTCGTTTGTCGCGAAGTTCTTTGGAATGATCTTGCGGTCATGGAAAGCCTTGGTTCTCTCCTTATAGATCTTTGAATTCTCATACGCCAAATGTCGAATCTCATCAAGCTCATTTAGCTGAATCAATCTCCTTTTTCCTGCTGTCTTTAAGTTGAAGTTCAACTCCTTAATGGCCCAAGCTGCTTTGTACTCTAGTTCTACAGGTAAATGGCATGCTTTTTCATAAACAAGATGAAAGGGGGTGGTACCTGATATACCTCTATTTTACATGTTTTTATACTATTTTATACTGTTTTAGTATTGTTTTCTAATGGTTTTTGGCAGGTTTTCTATCTAAAAAGGTAGTTTTACTGTGTTTATAGTGTCTAGAGTCTAAACAGGTGAAATGATGCATTTTGGAGCAAAACCATAGGATTTGCACTTCAAGCCGCTCCATGCACAAGCATCAACTTTAAGAGGGCCCAGAAAAAGATCTACTCAATGGATTTCATCAAGACCAGTTCCCTGCGTGCTCTGATTGAGTTAACTTTCCAACGCAACTGGAACGGCCTCATTTGGATGAGTAGAAAAGGAGTTATAACCAAAAGAGTGAAGACTGTCCAGACGGCTCTATCGAGAACAGCGCCAACCGTGCAGCCGGCTGGCCGAGAAACGAATGTTTCCGCTCGGCCAAAATCGTCCGTCTGAAGTCTCGGCCAAAGTTCGATCATCCGGCCGACGCATCACGACCCGGGAAACAATGTCCCGCGGTCGGCCAAGCCACGACCACTCAAGCCATGCCGCACGAGCCGGGAAGCAAGCCTCGCGGCCGCGCAACCTATCTCGTACCACGGCCGATGCGCCGTCCGAGCCGGGAAGCCACGTCCCGCGTCCGGCCGAGAAACATCGGCCAATCTTCACCCGTCCGACCACAGCGGCCGACCGCAATCCGTCCGGCCACGACCGTTCCGATCGTACACGACCACAACCCGATTATCCGGCCGATCGTCCCGACCGACCGTCCGAACGCCGCGGTCGACCCGAAGCCCGTTTTGAAGCCCGATTTACATATTTTCAAGGCCCGGCTTAACCCTAAGCCGCCTCTAAAGACCTAGCACTATATATATAGCTTTTTAGCCTCTTGTGAAAAGAGAGCCGCCCTTGTATCACGATTTCCTACTCTAAGTTTTATTGCAATCATGTTTTCTTCATCTCTATGTGTGTTTGCTTTGATCATGTCTGAGTAATCCACTAGTTAGGTTGCTAGGGTTACTATCAATGAGTTGCTTTGCATGATCTTTGATTTCATGATTAGCTAGGGATTATATAGAGTCTTTGTCTCGTCTTGTGCACTTAACTAATGCTGATTGCTTTACCGCGCATCTAGTAATCCGATCTTAGGTTGATTTGAGCCTCGACAGTGTTGTATCATTCGCCGGACATATTCTTTGACAAGCTAGGTTTCTTAGACTGCGAAAGTTGATCTACTATAATCTAGTGAACTGTATCAGAACCTATTCATTCTAAAGCTTGATTTAATCACCTAGGGACATACCAAAAGTTTAGCGACTAGGTAGCCCGGAGCCTCGAAAGTGGAATGGTTTTATATTCGTGATCTGTGTTGTAATAACCCTGAAACGGGATAAGAAGAATCAAGGAAGTCGATCAAGTGGAATATGGGATGTTTGAGTGGGAAACTCAATTAAACATGTGTTAAAAAGACACATGTCATAAACAAGAGAAAGATTTTCTGAGTGGGACACTTGTCACAATGGGGGATTCTTGATGGATTTAATGAATCTGGCCTTATGAGGTGTCAAGTACAGAAGCAATCAGGAATTTGGTGGCAGGCGTGTGGCGGCTCTGGAGGAATTCAAGGAGCTTGTCTAGACGATGTGTCGTCGGGTTAAGCCTCTTCCGCCGCATGTGGAGGAGAACACCGCCACTTGTCGCCGGAAGTTTGACACTTGTCCTCCGAGGTGTCAAGGGGAGAAAGAAATTCCAGCTACCACTATGTCTCCCTCTCCAGCCTATAAATACCCCTCTTTCACCCTTTAGAAACCTTTGTTCCACCAAACCTTAGTTTTAAAGAAGAGAGAGAGAAAGAAAGAGAGAGAGAGAGATAGAGAGAGAGAGAGTGAAGAGTGTCTTCCTTTGAGCTTGGCTAAGACCGTGAGAGTTAAGAGAGAGGATAGGTATTCAATCAAGGGGCGGGTAGCTGTTAGATCATTCAAGAAGTTAAGCTTAGAAGCCATCAGCCGATAGCACTGTGAGTTTTGGTGATTTGTGATTGCTTGCTAGGAAATGTTGTTAGATTGCGTGTTTATTTAATTGCTTGTGTTGAGATTGCTTGCTAGGATTCACTTGCTAGATTCTGTGATAGTTCTATTGCTTGTTGCATGTTGTGTTAAGAGTTATATCTTCTTGGATATAATTCTCTTGTGTGGTTTCTTTTGCATGAGAGTTTTTACTAACATCAACCGTGATTTTCAAAGAGTTTTCAAAGTGGATTTTTGGTGGTGTGATGTGGTGGTGGTTCGGTCTTCCTTTTATACCTCACTTAGGCGACGTACTGCTAAGTGGGAAGACTCGGAGAGACGGGATAGCAGCCTAGGGCCGAGTGCTATTTCACCTCATTTAGGCGACGTACTGTTAAATGAGAATACTCGGAGAGACGGGGTTGCTGCCTATGGCCGAGTATGAAATAGTTAACCCGGGTAGGATTCGTTTGTGCGACAAGACTCGAGTGAGCCGTAAAAACGAGGTCTTGCCGTAGCGGGGCTGTCTCATAGACGAAACTCGGGTAGTGATGTTCTGTCTCGCGTGCCTGTGTGGCTGTGAGATGGGTGTTCACGGGGAAGAACCAAATGCACGGGAGTAGAAGAAGAAGTGGATGAGGAGGAGAAAGTTTTAGAAAGTGTTTTGAATTTACGAACCTCTAACTTTTGTTAGTTGTAATCTTTAATTGGTTGTGCATGTTCTTGTTTGATTGTTGCATGATCAGTTAAGGGTTACAATTAACATATTGCGTGTTGTGTGTTATTTTGGGTTTTGGGGTGGGTTTGTTATCTTGTTAGAGGGAGCCATTACTTGCTGAGCGACTAGCGCTCAACCCCCTTTTTCTCTTGCAGGTTAGCATAGTGGAGCAAGGAACGTTAGGCCACCGGCGTAGTTTTTGTTGTCTTTGTAAAATAGAACGTTTTGGAAACATATATATGGTCGTTTTGAGCAGTAGGCTCAGTTGTAAAAGTCTTTAAGTGTTTGGGATGTTTTGTGAAACCTTAATATATGAATAAAAGCTTACTTTCTATATTAACCGGTTTCATCTGATATTAGTCTTGTCCGGACTAACACAACTCTCGACTTGGGAACGGGTTGCAAAGCCTTAGGCCTTGGTCGAGAGGGACGGTATTGAGAATGGATCGACCGAGGCTTTGGATTTGTTCTAAAGACTCAGTTGGGCCGTACTCAATATCCGTCATTGTGACATTTCTGGCCCATCTATGTATAGATCAAGTCGGGGGTGTTACAAATGGTGGTATCAGAGCATGGTTCATGATCATGCGTCAGTGGGACTAGGTTTTCAAATGTTTTATCGAGTCAAAATGAGTCGCAAAGGCAACTTAGGAAGCTGGTACGTTCTTTGGTAGGTAATTAAATAGGTTAGAACTTACCCTTGGTGGATGATGCAGATGTCGGTGAGACGTTTTTCGTTAAGGAGCGTGGTGCAAAGATCGCTGGCGGGAAGAGGTGAACCAGTTCAGAATGATTCTTCTAGTTCAAGTTCAGCAACAGAATCAGATTGGGGGCCATCGGATGATACAAAGACAGAGTTGGATAGTGAGAGTGTGACGTTATCACTTGAAAACAATGGTCAGTCAGAAGCAATAGAGTCAAGGCATACTTCTCCAGAGCAAAGAGAACTTGTGAACCAAGCGACAAATCCAATGTTGACGATGATGCATGATATGCTCACTTACTTGAAGGACGAAAGGCAAGCAGCAACAAATGGTACATCAGGAAGCTCGACATCTCCAGACTTCCTGAAGATCGTAACGATGATGAAAAATCTTGGATCAACACATTATGGTGGAGGAACAAATCCATTTGATGCTGATAGTTGGTTGCAAAACCTGGAGAAAAACTTTGCAGCCACTCGATGTCCTGAAGATTACAAAAAGGATGTCTCAGTATACTATTTAGAGAAGGATGCTGCAAGTTGGTGGTCAACTATTGAACACTACTACAACAATCCAGAAGCGACATGGCAAGAGTTTCGTAAGGAGTTTACAAGAAAATATTTCCCACCGGAGACAAGAGATAGATTGGAGGCTCAGTTCTTGAGGTTAGAACAAGGGAAGAGAAGCGTCAGAAACTACAAGGTAGAATTCACAAGACTAAGGAGATACGTCAAATATGGCCAAGACGATGAAGCTGCGATAACAAGGAGGTTCATGCATGGGTTAAGACCAGAAATTCAGAGTCGACTTCAAGTGGTAGAATACATATCTTATCTTGAGTTGGTGGGGAGAGCCGTAAATGTAGAAGCAGCCGTCATTGCAGAAGAAGAAGTGAAATCACAAAACCGCAAGAGAAGATATGATGGAGATACGCAAGGAGAACCGAATAATCAAGAAAAGAGAAGAGAAAATAGAGACGGACAGATGAGTGCTCCTTCAGGATCAGCTACAAAATGTTACACATGTGGAGAAGCCGGCCACATTGCGCGACAATGCCCAAGTAGGCACCAATACCGTCAACAAGTTCCTCCTCATATAATTTGTCATTCATGTGGAGAAAAAGGTCACTATTCGAACTTCTGTCGAAAGTTGGAACTCAACCAAATCTTAGCACTTGACGACCCTCCTCCGCGACCTGCACCAGTACGCCCAGTGATCGAAGAACCAGCGCCAGCTCCAGTACGGCTGCCAGGACAAGGATTCCCTAGCTATATAAGTTAGATTTTAGTAAACCTTCATGACTTTTTAAAAAAGGTCTCTGGGAAAGGTAAGTAAGGGTGCTAACTCTATGATTGATTGGTTGATTGATTGTGTGCATGATTGCGTGTTTGTGTGAGTGGTAGAAATCAAGTAGGATAGTTCTAAAAGTGTTAGAAGAGAGAACCATAGGACACCTACCCTAGAGTTTTGGAAGCCGTTCGACCTAACCTTAGGAATTCGAGGACGAATTCTTTTAAGGGGGGAAGAATGTAATAACCCTGAAGCGGGATAAGAAGAATCAAGGAAGTCGATCAAGTGGAATATGGGATGTTTGAGTGGGAAACTCAATTAAACATGTGTTAAAAAGACACATGTCATAAACAAGAGAAAGATTTTCTGAGTGGGACACTTGTCACAATGGGGGATTCTTGATGGATTTAATGAATCTGGCCTTATGAGGTGTCAAGTATAGAAGCAATCAGGAATTTTGTGGCGGGCGTGTGGCGGCTCTGGAGGAATTCAAGGAGCTTGTCTAGACGATGTGTCGTCGGGTTAAGCCTCTTCCGCCGCATGTGGAGGAGAACACCGCCACTTGTCGCCGGAAGTTTGACACTTGTCCTCCGAGGTGTCAAGAGGAGAAAGAACTTCCAGCCACCACTATTTCTTCCTCTCCAGCCTATAAATACCCCTCCTTCACCCTTTAGAAACCATTGTTCCACCAAACCTTAGTTTTAAAGAAGAGAGAGAAAGAAAGAGAGAGAGAGAGATAGAGAGAGAGAGAGAGAGAGAGTGAAGAGTGTCTTCCTTTGCGCTTGGCTAAGACCGTGAGAGTTAAGATAGAGGATAGGTATTCAATCAAGGGGCGGGTAGCTGTTAGATCATTCAAGAAGTTAAGCTTAGAAGCCATCAGCCGATAGCACTGTGAGTTTTGGTGATGTGTGATTGCTTGCTAGGAAATGTTGTTAGATTGCTTGTTTATTTAATTGCTTGTGTTGAGATTGCTTGCTAGGATTCACTTGCTAGATTCTTTGATAGTTCTATTGCTTGTTGCATGTTGTGTTAAGAGTTATATCTTCTTGGATATAATTCTCTTGGGTGGTTTCTTTTGCATGAGAGTTTTTACTAACATCAACCGTGATTTTCAAAGAGTTTTCAAAGTGGATTTTTGGTGGTGTGATGTGGTGGTGGTTCGGTCTTCCTTTTATACCTCACTTAGGCGACGTACTGCTAAGTGGGAAGACTCGGAGAGACGGGATAGCAGCCTAGGGCCGAGAGCTATTTCACCTCATTTAGGCGACGTACTGTTAATTGAGAATACTTGGAGAGACGGGGTTGCTGCCTATGGCCGAGTATGAAATAGTTAACCCGGGTTGGATTCGTTTGTGAGACAAGACTCGAGTGAGCCGTGAAAACGAGGTCTTGCCGTAACGGGGCTGTCTTATAGACGAAACTCGGGTAGTGATGTTCTGTATCGCGTGCCTTTGTGGCGGTGAGATGGGTGTTCACGGGGAAGAACCGAATGCACGTGAGTAGAAGAAGAAGTGGATGAGGAGGAGAAAGTTTTAGAAAGTGTTTTGAATTTACTAACCTCTAACTTTTGTTAGTTGTAATCTTTAATTGGTTGTGCATGTTCTTGTTTGATTGTTGCATGATCAATTAAGGGTTACAATTAACATATTGCGTGTTGTGTGTTATTTTGGGTTTTGGGGTGGGTTTGTTATCTTGTTAGAGGGAGCCATTACTTGCGCTCAACCCCCTTTTTCTCTTGCAGGTTAGCATAGTGGAGCAAGGAACGTTAGGCCACCGGCGTAGTTTTTGTTGTCTTTGTAAAATAGAACGTTTTGGAAACATATGTATGGTCGTTTTGAGCAGTAGGCTCAGTTGTAAAAGTCTTTAAGTGTTTGGGATGTTTTGTGAAACCTTAATATATGAATAAAAGCTTACTTTCTATATTAACCGGTTTCATCTGATATTAGTCTTGTCCGGACTAACACAACTATCGACTTGGGAACGGGTTGCAAAGCCTTAGGCCTTGGTCGAGAGGGACTGTATTGAGAATGGATCGACAGAGGCTTTGGATTTGTTCTAAAGACTCAGTTGGGCCGTACTCAATATCCGTCATTGTGACATTTCTGGCCCATCTATGTATAGATCGAGTCGGGGGTGTTACATGTGTTCTAGACGGTTCTTAATATCCCAACATCCCTAATCATTGTTTCATTGATCATTGCTTGCTTCTCTGCGATTAGCCCCTATTGACCTAGCGCTTCTTCCTTTATTGATTTACAACCTCGTTTACTTGCTAGTTCGGTTCACCATTACAACCTCAATCATACTTTTGTTTTAGCTTGATCCAAAATCCATAGTTTCAAAGTGTACTCAATAGCCAGTCCTTGTGTTCGATACCCATACTTCCGCGATCTGTGCACTTGCAGAGGTCTAGAGTTTGGTAAAACCTGACTCACATCAAGTTTTTGGCGCCGTTGCCGGGGACTGCAGCAGTACCTTTGAACTCGACTAGGATCTAGTCTAGAACCTTTTCCTGTTTTACTTTTCTTTTGCTTTTGAATTTTCAGTTTTTGATTTCTTTTCTTTGATTTTTGCTTTTGTTTTTGTTTTTCCCTTTTGATTTAACTTTGTTTCCTAGACTCTTTTCAGGTGCATGACTAGGAGGTCCAACAAGGACAACCTAGTTGAACATCCAGAGATAGACAAGCTTGAGAAGCAACTTAGGAAGCAAAAAGCCCAAGAGATGGCCGACGAAGCAGCTCGCGCTCACGCCGCTGAAGTGGCGCGCGCTCAATGAAGAAGGAAGAGATCCACCTCCTCCTCCTCCTAATCCACAAGATCCTGCTGGAGATGTGAATGTGCAACCTCAAGCAGCACCTAAACAATCGGAGACTATGACTCTGCCGATGCTTTCTTCATGGATAGAAACCCTATCCATCCACCACTTCCTGCAAGGAATGACTATGAGATCAAGCCTCAGATCATAGCATTGGTTAGACAGAACCAATTCAATGGCCTTCCAGCTGAGCATCCTCTTGATCACATAGAAAACTTTGAAGAGATTTGCAGCACTACAAGATCCAATGGAGTCTCTGCTGACTACTTGAAGTGCAAGCTCTTTTCATTCTCTCTTGGCGACAAAGCTTCAAGATGGTTGAAGTCTCTGCCAGCTCACTCCATTACCACTTGGGATGAGTACAAGGCCGCTTTCATCAACCACTTCTACACCAAGCAAAGATCAGTTTCTGTAAGGAACAAGATCTCCAACTTTCGCCAAGCCAACAATGAATCTTTCTATGAGGCGCTAGACCGATTCAAGGAGTACATTAGGGACTGCCCTAATCATGGTTTCAATGAGGGAAACCTATGGAACATCTTCTATCGTGGCATAGACCACAAGTACAAGCTTTCATTGGACACTGCAAGCAATGGAAACTTCATGACCAAGACTGTTGATGAAGCTAAGGTTCTTATTGAGAATCTTGCAGCTAGTGATTGTAACAACTGTCCTGATTATGACCGCTCAAGCCGCACCACTACTAGCTCCCCTGATTCTTTTCAAATGACTGAACTCAAGAACATGATGGCTCAAGTTCTTAAGGGACAGCTCAAGCATATCAATGCAATAGAAGGGATGAGTGATGCTAATGAAGACCCATCAAGAGAATGCATGGGAGATTTCTCTAATGAAGCCAATGAAGAAGATGTGAACTACATTGGAAACTATGGGAACAAGGGATACAATCCAAGCTATCGCCCAAACCCCAACATGTCTTATAGAAACCCCAATGTGGAGAATCCTCAAGACCAAGTGTATCCTCCAAGGTATCCACAACAACAAAGACCTCCTTACCAATCTCAAGGAAGTCAATTTCAGCCAAGGCAAGGGTATGAGCAGAGATCATCATATCCGCCCAAGGAGCCATATGCTTCTTCACCAAATCAAGCTCCTCCAAACCAACAAGGTGGGAGATTTGAAGGAATCCTCCAACAGATCATGGATGGCCAGAAGAGAATACAAAGAGATGTATGAGAAGATGGACACTTTGTTCAGCAATCTCAACACCAAGTATGATGCTGTTGCCACTCATGTGAAGAAACTAGAGACTCAAGTCACCAAACTATGGAAGCTGTTAAGAGACAGGAAGCTGAATCCAAGAAGTCCTTTTGCAACTCAGCCGCCATAGAAGAAAGATTTGAAGACCAAGTTCCAGAATGGATGCTTTCAAAACCTACTGTTGATTGCATGATTTGGCCTGAAGAGAATTACCCAGAGAGAGAGTCCAATCGAGCTAGAAAGAGAAGACTCTTCCCAAAGATTATCCCCAAGACAGATAACTCAGGAAAGTTTGTTGTGCCTTGTATCATCAAAGGTAACATTCTTGAGCAATCTTTGTGTGACACAGGAGCCAATGTGAACATCATGTCTAAGAGGATAGCTGACAAGATAGGCCTCACCAAGATAGAGCCATCATCCATCTCCATCAACTATGCTGATTCATTCTCACAAACCCCTATGGCTTTGTGCCTAATGTGATGGTGCAGATTGGAAATTGCTCTATCCCTACTGATTTCCAGATTGTGGAAATGAGAGAGAGTAGCCATAGACCTCTCATATTTGGAACCCCTTTCCTGTCTACTGTGGGTGCCATATTTGATTTCCCCAATCAAAGAATCTCTTTCAACAAGGTGAACAAGGGTATGTTCTTCCCTATGTGTTCAACAAAGAACTCTTTTGTTGACATGGTCCAAGAGGAGAAAGCTACTTTGAAGCCACCCCAAGAAGGAGAAACTGAAGAAACAATCAAGGAAGATCCCATTCCTAAGCCCAAGCAGCTTGCCAAACAAGCAAGGAGTAAGACTAAGGCCCCTACACCAAAACCGCCCAAGGGATCAACCAAGATTGAAGATGAGGCCAAGCCAAGAAGAAGGTTAGAAAGCCTAGGTCTGGCCGCAACATGAAGCTTCTATTCCCAAAGGAGCTTATTGATGAGAATCTAGAAGGATTCAAGGAGAAAGTGACAAGAACTCTAAACTTTTTCCTAAGGCAGTAGTGCCAAGGGACATTCATGGAGAGATTGTCTATCCAGCTGTGAATCACCCACCAGATACTCATTGCAAGGAGAAAAGACTTGGAGGATCAAAGATGCCTCTTGTCTCCATCTTCTCCTGAGCGCCAAGCCTTACAGTCAAGCTAAAGACTTAAAACAAGCGCTGCATGGGAGGCAACCCATGAGGTACTTTTACTTTTCTTTCTTTAAATTTCTTAGTTTTTGTTTTGCTTTTGTGTTTTCTTTGTTTTAAGATAGGATAGAAGGAGAAAAAGGTGTGAAAACACAATCCGCGCCAAACCATTGGCCGCGGACGCGCAAAGAAATTTTGGCCGAGCAATTCCAACCGGGCCGACCGTCCGGTCGAGCCGGGAAGGAACGGCTTATGCTCGGCCGGATTTCTATCGCGCGACAAAACCGTTCGCGCGGCACGCACGAACAGGAAGAACAGGCCGCGATCGGCCGAAATGTATCGGAACGGACCGACCGTTACGGTCGATCCGGGAAACAAACGATCGGCCTCGGCCGAAATTCTCTCGTCCAACGAGATTTGGCCGACCAAATCGCTCGACCGCGACAAAATCCATCGGCCATCGGCCCAAACTTTTCTCGGCCAAGGTAAGTCCCCTTTTCATTAAATTCAAACCGGTTTTAACCAATCCTAAACCGGTTTTCAATCAAAATTCGAATTTGAAAAGGAAAATTAAGGATTGATCTTATACTTTACCTTTCCCTTGAAAACAAAAGAACCTCTCTTTCTTCTCCAAAACCCTAAACTCCATTAGAGGAACTCTAAGAGCTTTGATTTCAAAACTTTTACTGTTCATAACTCTAAATTGGAATTTACTTGCTCTTGCAACCTTATTCACTTTTCAATACACAAGGTATGTCTTCTAACTCTAATCCTATGTTTATGCAAGATCGAAATTTCAATAAGTTTCTTGTTTGGTCTAAACTCTTGTCTAAACTTGAAATTAGCATCTTATTAGTCTTGTAATGAACTTAGCTAGGTGGAACCTAGGTGGTTTAGAGTTATTTGAAGTTTAATTTCACAATTGAATAGTTTTTCACAAAACTTATTGGGCATTCCAAACCCCTTATTCAAAGGTGAAATTGCTTAGGCATACTTCAATTCATTAGTTTATCTAGTGATTACTTGGATTAGAAACTCAATTTCTCTTGATTTGCTAAAATTTCGATTTTAAGCACCATAATCTTGGATGAACAGTAAAATCCGAAAATTAACTTTGAAAAAGTGAAATTTCCATTTTGTCTCTTTGATTCATGATTAAGCCTTGAGTTGTTCCATTATTCCATATCATTATTACAACTCAATTAGCTTATTCTTCTTTTGCATTAATCACAAACTCATATTTCTTCCCAAGAATTTGCTCTTGTAGGTACCCAATGGCAAAGACAAAAGGAAATGAGAGTATGAAGAAGAAGAAGAACCCATTCATGCAACCACCAAAGAAACAAATCAAGCTAGGGAGTAGTAGCTCCAATGCAAGAGCAGCAAATACCAACTTCACCACATTCCATTGATGCAAGTCAAGAACATGTGGAGAGTCCAAGAAGAGAAGAAGATTGGGCACTTGTAAGCTTTGTTGGAGAACAAATCCAAGACCCAAGAAAGTGCAAGAAGGCAATGGAGAAGGTGAACATCGAACCTTGTGTGAAGATGGACACCCAAACCCTTGACCTTCTCAAGATAAGAGATGATGTCACATGGTACATAAGGAAGCTAGGCTTGAGCAAGCTCTTCAAGCTAGAGTAGTGAGTACTCAATCACCAAGGAGTTCCTCTCCACAGTAGCTCTTGCCTTTCCCAACCACAATGGAGACCAACCAGCTGGTGATGGACTCCTACTCTTCAAGATAGGCGATGCCAATGGGCGCATCTCCATCTCAGCTCTATGCCAACTCTTTGGACTTCCCAATGAGACAGCACATGACTTCAAGGAGAACTCAAAGAGGAAACAAGCTGCCTTTGCTGATTGGACACACTTTGCCAATGAACCATTCTTGCCTTCAAGATCAAAGGTGTCTAGAATCACTCATCCAGCCATTCGCTATGTGCACCGCCTCATCTCCACCACTTTCCAATGCAAACAAGAAGCCAACAAGGTCACAACTGATGAGTTCTACATCCTCACCACACCATTCATCAAGCATGAGTACAAGGCCAACCTTGGCCTCTTGCTTGCCAAGACATTCATCAATGTGAGGAATCTAGCTCAAGACTTGGAAGGCAACAAGAAGCTTTGTGTTCGTTTTGGGAGGCTTATCACGGCCATAGTGCAACATGTGGGGATTGACATTCCCAACTATGAGCCACTACCCAAGCCAACCCTTTGGATCTCCATGCTCTTCAGCAATCCACTTCCTAAACCGTTGGAAAACAAAGTAAGAAATCGTGATACAAGGGCGGCTCTCTTTTCACAAGAGGCTAAAAAGCTATATATATAGTGATAGGTCTTAAGAGGCGGCTTAGGATTAAGCGAGGCCGTGAAAATATGTAAATCGGGCTTCAAAACGGATGAAACGAACTTTGGCCGAGACTTCAGACGGACAGATACGATTTTAGCCGATCGGGAAACATTCGTTTCTCGGCCGGCCGCTCTGCATGGCTTGGCCGCAGTTTCGCGATAGAGCCACCTGGACCAGTCTTCACTCTTTTGGTTATAACTCCTTCTCTACTCATCCAAATGAGGTCGTTCCAGTTTGCGTTGGAAAGTTAACTCACTAAGAGCACGCAGGGAACTGGTCTTGATGAAATCCATTGAGTAGATCTTTTTTCTGGGCCCTCTTAAAGTTGATGCTTGGGCATGGAGCGGCTTGAAGTGCAAATCCTATGGTTTTGCTCCAAAATGCATCATTTCACCTGTTTAGACTCTAGACACTATAAACACAGTAAAACTATCTTTTTAGATAGAAAACCTGCCAAAAACCATTAGAAAACAATACTGAAACAGTATAAAACGCACGTAAAATAGAGGTATATCAAGGCAGTAGGATCAATGCTCAAACTAATCTATCCAACACCTATGAACTATATTTCGAGAGCAAGGTTTATTGGAGCTCTTAGTGGACCTTTTCAAGCGATTTCCCAACACTTCCAAGTGGAAAATCGCCTATGAACATACAAGCCAGGGGTAGTGGTCATGTAGCCTTAAGATTTGTCCAAAAGAGAGAGATTTCTAGATTAAGACCCTTAAGGTAACTACTCACTACATGATGCGGGATCAGGTAACTACTCACTACATGATGCGGGATCAGGTTTTACCTATTCCTATCCCTGATTCTGCAAGTGCACAGGTCAGATGTAGTAACGGGTTATCGAACACAAGGACCAGATAAGTTACACTATGAGTTTATGAGATTCAAATCAAGCTAGGACTCAAGTATGGAGGTTTGTTGTTGTCACAGATTCAAAGCAAAGTAAACTAAATAATATGAAAGCAATAGAAGAAAGCATTGGGCATCAGAGAATCCTCAAGGTTTCATAGATTAAATCAAGCAAATAGATAGGGAAATCAATAGTTTTGTTCTAGAACTCGAATTGATAAGTGTAATTGACCTACTTCCGCAGTGCCAATTACTAAGTCTAACAACCTAAATCACACAACTCCCGCAGGCAATCAAGATGATAAACAAGAACAGTTCCAAATTCGATAACACTACTTCCATAGGTTTAGTTCACAAAGCCTTGTAATTCTACTTCCGTAGGTTACTATGCCTTGCTCATCTAAGTTGATTCAAGAGATTTAACAAACGGTCAGAAAGTAAATCTACTTAACAACAGTAGCCTAGACGGTCAATCAAGCTATAAGCAATAAGCACAAACTTAGATGAAGAACACTAATGATAAAACCCTAATCTAGCAACCTAACAATCAATCCATGAAAACCCTTTGAAAACTCTTACACCCAACAAGAAGATTACTCAAGCATAGTAACAGAGATCAAGCATAGAGATGAAGAAGAATTCATAGTAAAACTTGATAGAAAGTAAAAGGGTTTAGAAATCTCCTCTATAGTGTTACAAAGGTGAGATCCTCTCCCATGAAGCTCTAAAACGAAATTAATGTAAACTCTCTAAAACTAATGCGGCTCTCTCTTCTAATGAGGCTAAAAAAGTGTATTTATAGTGCCCTAGGTCTTCACAAGTCGGTTTAGGTTAATTGGGCTGAGAAAAGTCAAAACTGCATAAGTGGGCTTCTTGTTCGCGGAGATCGGGTCGAGCGCGGTCCTTTGCTTCCCGGGTCGCACGGTCTGGTCGGCCGTGATGTGATGATCTCGGTCGATTGGTCCATTGCCTCCCGGGTCGGACGGTGCGGTCGTGCGGCCGGATCGGTCCTGGAGAAGGCCGAGCGAAGCCAATACCCTTCCTGTCCGGCCGAGTGCGTTCGGCCGGCTGTGGACCAGTCTTCCGTACAAACGTGATATCTCCTAAACGGCTTATCCAAATTGCATACTTCCAACGGCATTAGAACAATAACTCATCTGGCTATCTTGGTGTTGAGTTTCATTGAAATCCATTGAGTTTAAGGGTCTAAGCCGCTGCTGCTCGTCTGATGTACTGATGCAGTCCGATAAATCTCCTCGGTATATGTCTCAGGGAAATAGAGATATCTCCCAATCTACTCGGTCAAATTGATTGATTCCAGTTGAATTGCAAAGCTAACTCATGTATGCATCTCCTCGAACTGGATTTGATGAAGTCCAATGAGTAGAATGTTTTTAAGGCCCTTCTTAAGTTGATGCTACGTCTTGGAGTGGTCTTGAAGTCCAAATCCTGTGTTTTGCTCCAAAATGCATCTTTTTACCTGTTTAGACTCTAAGTACTATAAATACATAAAAACTACCTTTTTAGATCAGAAAGCCATTAAAAACCTTATGAAAAGCATAGTAAAACCATATAAAAAGCATGTAAAATAGAGGTACCTTCTAACATCACGTAAGAATTTCTTCTTCTTGTAGCCAAAGAATTGGGGTGGTGGATGATCAGCAGCAAGATAGTTGGCAATGTATCTAAACCAAGGAGTGTCGGATGGTGCTGGTTTTGGAGGTGCTCTAGGACGTTTCTCAAGGTGGAAAACTTCCTTAGAACTATCTGCATCATACTCTTTAGGCATCACAGTCGAAACCTTGTCTCTTAAGCAACTTTCATGATCAGAGTTCACTGATTTGGTAACTTCATAAGATCTTATGTAAAGAGCTTGCTTGGAAACGTTTTGAGGCTTCTCCTTCTCTTCTCCATGGTCTAAACTCAATCTGCTGCCATTCCTAATGGTTATACAATAAGAGCTCTTGGTAGGGACTGCTGGATAAAAGACTCTTTTCTTTACTCTAGAGAAAGAAACTCTTTGGTTTGGATAGTCCACATTAGCTCCAACTGTTGCAAGGAAGGAACTACCAAAAACCAATGGCGTTAGGGGTTCCTCATTCATCTCTAGAATATGAAAATCTGTAGGAACAAGACAACCTCCCACTTGTACCAATATATCTTGAGCAAAGCCATATGGGGTAATAGTAGAGGCGTTTCCAAACTTCAGTGATGTTTGAGAGTCTTTAATGTCAACTATTCCAAGCTCGTCTGCTATAAGCTTAGACATAACATTCACATTAGCTCCTGTATCGCAGAGGGAATCAATAAAATCCATACCATTGATTGTGCATGGGAAAACAAATTGCCCTGGATCTTCCATCTTATGCAGCTTTCTTTGATGAGGTCCCTTGTAGATTGGCTCATCATCTTCAGGCCATTCCAATGGGTTTTTGAGGGTTGAATGATCTCTAGGGGCTGGTGAGACTACGTCCTTGTTCTGAGTTGTGATAACTTTGCAAACTCTTGGATTTAACTCAGTCTTACTTGGAAGAAAACCCTCTTGCCTCTTCATACCTTCTGCTATTTGAGCAACTTGTACCTCAAGCATCTTCACATGATTGGTTAGATCAAAGAGCTTTGCAAATATCTCATCATCTTTTCTGTTGAGATGACCATAGTCGTTCGCCATTTTGAACTCAAGGTTTTCAATCTCTTGGGCGTTTTGCTCTTGTCTTTCCATCATATGTTGTTGATTTTCCATTAGCTGTTGCATCATAGCTTCAAGTCTTTCCTCTCTAGCATCAATGTAGTTGACTTCTCCTTGCTGCTTGTGAGTGTTATCACCATTACACTCCTCTTTATCCTTACCATGAGAAGCTCCCACGTTCTCACATTGGTATGCATCCCTTTGCTGGTTCTTGAGAAATTGAGCAACCATTGATTTCAGCTCAAGGATTTCTGAAAAGTCTGAACTTGGCTTGATGCTCCACGTTTTTCTCATAATCCAAGAAAGAATATTTGTTGCTTGCAGCCAAGTTATCAATGAGAATTGGCTTGAGCAACTGTATTAGTCATGAAGTCCCCTTGACTTGCGATGTTGAGTGCCATCTTGAATTTCTCATCAACTCCTTGATAGAAGAAGTTTAGCAAAGCAATCTCTGTAAAACCATGGTGAGGCACTCTCTCTTGTACTCCTTGAACCGTGAAACAGCCTCAAAGAATGATTCATGTGCCTCATGTCGAAATTCTGAGATTCTTCTTCTCATCCATTTTAATCTCTCTTTTGGGTAGAAATTCTTCAAGAAAGCTCTCTTGTACTCATCCCAAGTAGTGATTGATCCTGCTGGAAGAGCCCTCATCCATTTGTATGCCTTCTCAACCAAAGAGAAAGAGAATAAAGTACACTTCAAGTAATCCTCAGAAACTCCACTACATCTCCTTGTAGCGCAGATTTCTTCAAACTTCTCAATATGATCAATGGGCTGCTCTTCCTCTAGGCCACGAAACTGATGCTGCTCCACCAAAGCAATGAGTTTAGAGCTTATCTTGAACTCTCCAGTAGGTCGTGGAGGGCATATAGGTTGGCGGTTTGTGAAAAAGATGTCTAGTGAGTCAAACTCTCCAATGGTGCGGTTTTGAGGATCCATTGGATATCTTCTTCAAGAGGTTCTATCTCTTCCTCAAGCTAACCTGAAACACAAAGAGATAGAGAAAAGTAACAAAATAATAAAAACAAAAACCAAGAAAAATCAAAAACAAAAAATAAAAACGAAAATTAAAGCTATTTTTGAATCTTGGTATTTTCGAATACTAACTTTTTCTTTTTAAATCTTGTGTTTATAGGTACTTGGAGATGAATCACAACACCAACATCCACTTTGGGAACCGGACACTGATCCCACACGATCTCCACGGCCGGAGTTACCAAGACCCAGCCGTAAGCATCGTGCCACATCCGTTCCCTCCCAACCGCGCTCATCCGACGTTTGAAGGACCTAGCCGAGACGAGCATCATTACCATCATCATCAAAACCGACCTCCGGTTTATCATCAACCACCTAGACCAGTGTTGCATTCACACCACGACCATGTTCTCAATAGGCGGAGAGATAGCCATTTCGATGCCGTGCTTGAGGGTTTCATGGAGAGCCAAAGAAGAACTAGCCGCGACATTGAGACAAAGCTAGAGTTCACGCGATACGAACTAGATGGAAGACTTGGAGAACTCTCTACCCAAATAGAGAGAGTAGAGTCAAGATGCTTGGACATGGAGGAAGATTTGAAGAAGCAAGGCGAGGCCATTGAAGACAATAGGAGAGCGATACACTTTACCAAAGTTTCTACCAAGGAGATGGATAATCACTTAGATGAGAAGATCTCAAGTCTTGATAACAACCTCGATGGCACCACCAAGAGTCTCAATTCAATAACAGCAGTAGCTCATCAAGCTAAGAGGGAGGTAGCCGAAGTGACACTAAAGGAGAGGCAATGTTACTCGACAATGCTTACATTGGTGGAAGGGCAAAAACAAGTGAAGGCACAAATCCGAGATTTACACATCTCTCTAGACAAGAGGAGCCAAGATATTCAAAGAAGAGCTAGAGGGCTTGAAGACAAAGTAGATGGAGTCTCCAAGGAAGTCAAGGATTTAACCACTCGCTTAGCCAACTTGGAAGAGAAGGTCTTGACCGAGACAAAGACGACCGTTCCTAAGCAAAACTATGCCGCGCCCGTCTTTACTATAAGAGAGACCGACCCAAGAGTGATTTGGGATGAAGAAGAAAGTAGAGCTGATCAAGAAAGAGCCACGAAGCTAACCACTGGAACAAGAGAGAAGATAGCACCAAAAGGAAGAACCCTTACTCAAAGGTCTTCACAACCGCCTCCCACCAAGGAGAAGAGGAAGACAAGATCATCACTTGAAGAGATCATAGATGATTTCAACTTTATGGCGAGGAGATTCCCTTATGGTGTGACGTTTGATAATGCTTGCAACAAGAGTCCATTCATGCAAGACCTAGCTTGGACACAAGATTGGAGTCTAGCTGAAATGGAAAAGATGTACGAGGAAGCAAGAAAGGGGATGCCTAAACCTAGGTTTCTACACAAGCTTCATGACCCAGCTTCCTTAGCTAGCTGATTCATCATTGACCGAACCACTTGGAGAGGTTAAAGACATTCAGCTTGATTTTGGAGGCTGCATAGTTCCAGCCAACTTCTATGTAGTAACCATGAAGGATCCGGAGGACTTAAAGCTTTTGCTTGGAAGATCATTCCTAGCCACAGCTGGAGCGATCATGGATTGGCCTAATAGAAGAATCTCTCTAGCCAATGTTGACAAGGACACCTTCTACGATGCTGCACCTCCCGGTTTCTCATCCAAGCGATTTCGCTACACAAGTGGAGGAGAGTGCTCACAAGTAAGAGGAGAGTCGCATGGCTACTTGATCAAGGAAGTTCTACAGGACAAGATGCACTTGGAATCATCAGGCAACAGGAAGTTCTTGGAGCCACCAATCCTACCTAACTAAGAACACAAAGGAGTCGAGCTACAAAGACTTAAAACAAGCGCTTGTGGGAGGCAACCCACATTTTCTTATCCCTTCCTCTTTTTATTTTTTTTTTATTTTTATAACTATTTATTTGTTCTATTTATAACTCTTAAATTTTTGAGAGTTTAATAAATTTTACAAAAATAAAATAAAAAGTGTTTTAGGAAAAAGTACCAAAAAGGAGGCTTACATGAAAAATGCATTGGAAAAGCTACATCGCCACAATCGGCCCAAGGATCAACCATCTTTGGTCTAAGTGTCAAGTATTGAGTCTAGTTTGAGTCCCACCCAAGTCCCACCCATGTTTCAAGAAGCAAAGAAGTCCAAGAAGGGCCGCGGCACAAAAATCCGGCCATTGGAACACTATTGCACAAGGCAAAGGTAAGTATCTTCCATTCTTACTGTCATTTCTTTTAAACACTATCTCTATCAAATTAAACCACATACACTACTTGGATTTCTGATCAAGATCACAAGTACATATGGTTTCACGATCAAGTCTTTGATTGGGAAGTTCAAACTACAACTTGAACAATCATTGACAGAGTTTAACAAAGAGTTACTAGTGTTTTTCAGATATAAAACATGACAGGAAAGAACCGGTTCAAAATATCATACAAACATGGCGCGCAAGGAGCCACAACCGGCCAAAGGAGGATTTACATGCCAAACATGAGAGATGAGGGAAATCCAACCACAATTCAATCCAGGAGGGATAGAAAAACAGTTCGGTCGAAGCAGAACTCAATTGGCCCGAGTAAATAAGGAGATATCAACATCACAACCACTCTCTCGGCCAGAATCGACGAACCAAGCGACAATGCTCGACCATCTCCCAAACGGCACGACCGAAGTCCACCAAACTTCACAGGCGACCTCAAAACATCATTTTGGTCGGCAAATCCAAAAGATAGGACGAGAAAAAGTGCCTGCTACGTGAGATAGACGAAGGAAGCTCAATACGGCCGACGGCGATGCATAGAATGGCCGACGAACTCAAAACCTCAAGAAGGCGCGAACACCGGTGGAAACTGATCCTCTGGAGTCCAAAAAACACCAAGGAAGAAGAAAGGAAGGAGACGATCGAACAGATAAGAGATGGCCAAAGGAATCACATCCCGAAGCCATTGGCGCGCACGACGAAAGATCTCCGAATCCACACGTTCAAATCGCCTCAAACTTCACAAGGAGCCACAAAACATAAGGTTGGTCGATGAAAATTCATTTCAGTACAATGAATTCCTTACAATTCAAGAGATGGCCGATGGAGTGAAATTTGGCCGATCGCGAGCAAGTAAAATGGCCGACAATCCAAATCACGGCATTTACCGCGGCCACCGGCTCAAATCACCTCCATCAAGCATCACATCGCATCTAAAGAAGAAAATCCAGATTGGAACGAGCAGAATTGGAGAAGACCGAAGGAAGACGTTCCCGGAGCCAATTTGAAAATTTTTCAAAGGAGATCTCAAACCACTCGTTCAAACGACCCCAAACTTCACCAGTCGCCATATTATACAATATTGGTCGACGAAATTTCAAGATAGGTCGAGGAAATCTTCACGGTTCGAGCTGTAGTCCATACCATCACCATCCGGTCGACCAAAACGGACCAGTCTCGGCCAAAAAGGCGAAAAACAGAAAACCAAGGGAGAATTGTCACATTCATCCAACCAAATCCAACAGCTATGATGTTTGCACCAGTCAGTTCATTCCTGGAAGCAACTCAAGCACAACCGATCTTCACATCAAAGGCCAAAAATTTGGGTACAATTTTCTACAAACTCTAACTTTTCCATTCTATTTATCATTACCTCTCTTAATTGGATTTTTCTTACACCGAGACGGTGCAAGTTAAGTCTGGGGGGATTACTAACAAGTTTGTTCTTTTTGAATTTCATTGAGTCGTTTTATTGAGTCAAAATTTTGTCAAAGGATTATGACCTTATCTTGGATCTAACCATTGTTGTGCTAACGTTTAAGTGACCATTGAAGCAGTCTTGGCAATACATCTTACCACAGGGACACTATGAGTTGATCGATCTACCAAAAACGCCCACACCTCCAAGGACTTGAGAAGGATCCACTCTTGACTCCGCCCTTAATGAACTTAATCTTCTCAGCTAGGGGCTTGGCATACAAATGGCATGATTCCTCATCCTCTCCATCAAATGAAAAAGTCTTAGTGAGTTCGTGCTTCCCTCTCTCTCCCCTTCAAATTTAAAGAAAAAGCGTAAGGTCCAAGTAACCGGGGATTCGGTGGCAAACACCATCAATACTCGCGTCTATGGAAGGCCTATGAATCCAAGCAACCGGGGATTCGGTGGCAAACACCATCAATACTCGCGTCTGTGGAAGATCCAAGCAAAACCTCTATAATAAAGAGAAGGAGTTGAATAAAAAAATACTTCGCTACCCTAAAAAAGGGATGAGTCAACTCAAAGAAGTGAGAAGAGAGAGAGGAGAAACATGGAGTAAAAAGACAAGTGCCAAAACAAGGGGATGAGTAAGAGTCTAAAGCCGGCTGATCGATACTCCCTAGTTGAGACCACACCTTTAGAAATGAAAGGAGTCAAGGAGGGTGAATTGGATTGTCCAAAGAGAGGTGGGCCGCCTTGGAAAAATCGCAAAACTCATGGTATGTACTCTTGTTCTTAATTCAAATATTTGCCTTTACTACTTTCATGTGGATTACTAAAACCAAGCCAACCCGGATTTCCTAATGATTTGAGAGTTCTTGCGTTTTCAAACCTCTCTTCCTCTCTTAGTTTGCTTGGGGACAAGCAAAAGGCTAAGTCTGGGGGAGTTGATATACCCATATCTTTCATGTTTTTATCAAGGTTTTCACTATGTTTTTAATACAAATAATGTGGTTTTTATGCCCAAGAGGTAGTTTTCTTGTATATTCTGGTTTTGAGCATCATTCAGGTCAAAATAGCAAAGAAGAGTCAAAATGGAGCAAAAAGAGTCAAATCACCAAGTTCCCAAGTCTAGAGCACCAAATCTACATTTCTCGCTAAAGACCAAACCGGAGCATCCGAAGTACGACCGCATATTCATGCCTTCCCGACGTCCAAAAGTCATGATTCTTATATGGAAAGATAGATATTTGAGTCATGACCCGCGGCGAAGTGGAAAGAGGTCATTTGGATCACTCGTTGGACCGGAACTTATTTTCTACCAAGACATGTCCGACGAGCGCCTAAGTAGAGCCCATGGAGACTTTGATGGATCAAGAGGCCCGAGATACCGCGCCCAAGGCCTTGGCTCATCTTGACACTAGCATAACTCAATCCAGAAGCTTCCATTGGCCTGAACGCGGCCCATTCAAGAACTTGGAGAGCAAGCTCAAGCGGCTAAAGAGAAATGGAAACTTTCCTCTTCTGCGCGCGCTCAACTTTGCCGACCTAGACCCGCTCTCTACCTATATATACTTGCTTTTAGCCTCTTGTAATAAGAATCACCAGCCGCATAACAAGAAACACTTATTCAATAAAGTTCGGAGCCACTTAGGTGGTCTCCTTCTTCTTTCTTTTCTTCTTTTGCATTTGTATATAGCTTGCATGTTTCAATTTATATAGTCTAGAAGTAGAGATTTCTCCCTAAGGGTGAGGCGGTTTAGTCCATATTCCGCCGCCTCTCTCTCTAAGGATTCATGAGACTTCATCTACTATCTAAGACTCATTGTTGAATTATGGATCCTTCCAATGAGGACGTGATATAATGGCCATCGAAAATCGATTGTTAAAAGGGGAAACCCTATGGTTCTCCATCTTTATTTATGCTTAATGCTTGTTGCTAGAGTAGCTAACTAGTGACTTGATTTTAGGTTGATATACTCTCCAAAAGCTTGTTATATCTCCGGACACAATATTTGATGGGCAAATCGTTTTAGGCTACGAAAGTAGACCTAAAGAGTTTTGTGAACAATCATTACTTGGATGTAATGCATGTCTCACTCTACAATGACCAACGAAAGCTGAGCCCATTGGTTTAAGAGACATAGGGGATTGGAACCACGAAAGTGGAATAATCCTTCCTTAGTGTTTTGAGTTCAAAAGAATCGGATTTTAACAAACTTTTCAATCGACTTGGCTCATGTTTTCAAAAGAGTTTTCAATAGTTCAATAATGTTGCTTGTATAGAATTGCATTGTTATTTCTTTTGCGTGTTCTAAACAAACACAAACCCTTGCATCTTTTGATTTAGCTTAGTCATTTAAACTCTATGATTATGTAATGTGTGAAATCCAATCCCTTGTGGTTCGACCCCTAAATACTACAATTATATGTTGTGCACTTGCAACACTAGTTGTCTTAGGGAATTATTACTTGTACTCATCCCATAAGATGCAGCGCAATCAAGTTTTTATGGCTATTAGAATTGATGGCTGGTTTAGATTGCCTCAAATTTTCACAATTTATAAACCCAACTAATGAGCTGCAAGTGCACAGCCGTGTTGTAGTCGGGGTCGAACACGAGGAGGAAGTGTTCTCGCTTAACACCTTGTGAGATCGGTTTGTAGCTAGCTCGCAATATGAGGTGGTTTTGGTACCTAGAATGAGAAAAAAAACAAAAGAAATGTGAATGAGTTTGTAAACAATTTAAAACAAGAGTTAGGCAAAGGACAATCATATGGAGCAATGATGAAAAGATAGTTGCATGGGATGTGTGTAGAGCCGTCTAGAACATGAATCACTAGTGTATGGTTTTTCCACTGTCGTGGCTCCAACCACTATGTTTGAAACAACCTAATATACTCAGCTTTCGTTGGCTATTAGAATTGCAAACATGCATTACAAGGTTCAAGATTCAATTGTTCACAATAAACCATAACTCAGCTTTCGTTGGCTATGATCTATTGCTCACCAAATACTAGTTTTGAGATCTAGATTCAGCACTGTCGTGGTTCTATTTCTCTAAGATCAGATTACTAGATGTACGGTAGAGTAATCATGCATTAAGCTCAAGTAAAGGTGAAGATCCATAAGATAAATCCCAATTAGTTGCAACACAATCAAATCATCACGGCCACCATAGATCTCCTCGGCCTAACTAAGAGATCTACTCGGCCATGATGCAAACAAGCAAGCAAAGAAAGCTTGATGGCGGGTTTAGATTGCCTCAAATTTTCACAATTTATAAACCCAACTAGTTAAGCTGCAAGTGCACAGCCGTGTTGTAGTCGGGGTCGAACACGAGGAGGAAGTGTTCTCGCTTAACACCTGTTAGATCGGTTTGCAGCTAGCTCGCAGTATGAGGTCGTTTTGGTACCTAGAATGAGAAAACAAAACAAAAGAAATGTGAATGAGTTTGTAAACAATTTAAAACAAGAGTTAGGCAAAGGACAATCATATGGAGCAATGATGAAAAGATAGTTGCATGGGATGTGTGTATAGCCGTCTAGAACATGAATCACTAGTGTATGGTTTTTCCACTGTCGTGGCTCCAACCACTATGTTTGAAACAACCTCATATACTCAGCTTTCGTTGGCTATTAGAATTGCAAGCATGCATTACAAGGTTCAAGATTCAATTGTTCACAATAAACCATAACTCAGCTTTCGTTGGCTATGATCTATTGCTCACCAAATACTAGTTTTGAGATCTAGATTCAGCACTGTCGTGGTTCTATTTCCCTAAGATCAGATTACTAGATGTACGGTAGAGTAATCATGCATTAAGCTCAAGTAAAGGTGAAGATCCATAAGATAAATCCCAATTAGTTGCAACACAATCAAATCATCACGGCCACCATAGATCTCCTCGGCCTAACTAAGAGATCTACTCGGCCATGATGCAAACAAGCAAGCAAAGAAAGCTTGATGGCGGGTTTAGATTGCCTCAAATTTTCACAATTTATAAACCCAACTAGTTAAGCTGCAAGTGCACAGCCGTGTTGTAGTCGGGGTCGAACACGAGGAGGAAGTGTTCTCGCTTAACACCTTGTGAGATCGTTTGTAGCTAGCTCGCAATATGAGGTGGTTTTGGTACCTAGAATGAGAAAACAAAACAAAAGAAATGTGAATGAGTTTGTAAACAATTTAAAACAAGAGTTAGGCAAAGGACAATCATATGGAGCAATGATGAAAAGATAGTTGCATGGGATATGTGTAGGCTGGGTTTAGCTATATATTTACCTATGTAAAAAGGATGAAAAAGGAGTAAAAGAGCCCTAAATCAAGATCCATGCAAGTTTCCAAGTCAAGAAGATCATTTTATCTCCAAGTGTTAGTTCTCGCTGCGCGCAGAACGAAGCTTCGGAAGTTTGGCCGCGCGCGGAGGAGTTCCCGACGTCCAAAAGTTACGATCTTGATATGGAAAGATAGATACTTGAGTCATGCATCACGTCGAAGTGGAATGAAGCCATTTGGATCAACTATGAGGCCTAGACTTATTTTCTACCGAGACATGTCCGGTAAGCGAGTAAACGAAGCCCATGGAGGATTTGGAGTGTCTAATGGCCCGAGCAGCAGCGCCAAAGGCCTTGATCGAATAGAGAAGAGGCCTGGCTAATGTTTGGAGCTTTCCTTGGTACAATGTCGGCCCATACACGACGTGGAGAAGAAGGCTCGCGCATGGAAACTTTCCTTTTCCGCATGAAGAAAACCCTACGCGACTTCGCCCATATATACATGTTTTTAGCCGCTGAAGAAGAGAGAGAATCGAGTCCAGTCCGAAAATTACAAAGAGTTCACGTGTGAGAGAGAGAGAAGAGAAGAGAAGCCCTAGGAGATCGTCCAAGAAGAAGGAGGCGCCGCTCAACTCTTGTTCTTTCTTTTTCATTGTTTCCATTTCTATAAACTTGATCTTAAGAGTTTTCAAGGGAGAATCCGACTTTGTTCATCAATAGAGAAGCTTTCTTCATCCCTTTATCTCTTTTAATACTTGCATAATGTTTACAATCATGCTTTGCTTGCTTGTTTGCATCATGGCCGAGTAGATCTCTTAGTTAGGCCGAGGAGATCTATGGTGGCCGTGATGATTTGATTGTGTTGCAACTTATTGGGATTTATCTTATGGATCTTCACCTTTACTTGAGCTTAATGCATGATTACTCTACCGTACATCTAGTAATCTGATCTTAGAGAAATAGAACCACGACAGTGCTGAATCTAGATCTCAAAACTAGTATTTGGTGAGCAATAGATCATAGCCAACGAAAGCTGAGTTATGGTTTATTGTGAACAATTGAATCTTGAACCTTGTAATGCATGTTTGCAATTCTAATAGCCAACGAAAGCTGAGTATATTAGGTTGTTTTAAACATAGTGGTTGGAGCCACGACAGTGGAAAGACCATACACTAGTGATTCATGTTCAAGACGGCTCTACACACATCCCATGCAACTATCTTTTCATCATTGCTCCATATGATTGTCCTTTGCCTAACTCTTGTTTTAAATTGTTTACAAACTCACTCACATTTCTTTTGTTTTGTTTTCTCATTCTAGGTCCAAAACCACCTCATATTGCGAGCTAGCTACAAACCAATCTCACAAGGTGTTAAGTGAGAACACTTCCTCCTCGTGTTCGACCCCGACTACAACACGGCTGTGCACTTGCAGCTCATTAGTTGGGTTTATAAATTGTGAAAATTTGAGGCAATCTAAACCCGCCATCAAGCTTTCTGGCGCCGTTGCCGGGGAGGAGTTGCTTTTCCTTCACACCTCTTGATTTGTTTCAAGACTAGCTCATCTCATCTTTCACTTTTCTTTGTTTTTGTTTTTCATAAAATCTTAAAAATCATAAAAATTTTACTTAACTCTCTCTTTGTGTGTTTCTAAGGTGCATGACAAGAAGGTCCAATCCAAATACAACCATTGAAGAAGATCTTGACATTGACCAACTTGAGCGCACACTTAGGCGACTAAGGAGAGAAAGAATGAATCCAGGCGGAGAAGGCGCGCCAAATAGGCCACACAACCCGCCCGACCAAGAGAGGAGAGCCAATGATCCTCCTAATCCAGCAGAAGCTAGAGCTGACCAGCCAGCACCGGCCAGAGACGTTCCTCCACCCAATCCGAACGCGCCCGATGCAGCTGAGCCGCTACAGCCACCTCTTAACCCGCCGCGACCACCACCGGCGTTTGCAAATGGACATCATCGTCACGGTGACAACCAAGGGATGCCTCAAGACCAACCTCACGCACCTCCAAGGAGAGTGCCAAACGCGCAGCATCCAAGGCACCAAACTATGGGAGACTTTGATTCGTCCGATGCCTTTCTTTATGGATCGGAATCCAATCCGACCGCCTCTACCTCCAAGGAACGATTTTGAGATCAAACCGCAGATCATTGCCTTGGTGAAGCAAAACCAATTCCATGGTTTGCCCACTGAGCATCCTCTTGATCACGTCGACACCTTTGAGGAGATATGTAGCACAACTCGTGTTAATGGAGTATCGCCGGATTACTTCAAGTGCAAGCTATTCACTTTTTCTCTAAGTGACAAGGCGCTAAGATGGGTAAAATCTTTACCACCTCAGTCCATTACAACATGGAATGAATACAAGGGAGCTTTCTTGAACCAATTCTACACTAAGCAAAGATCCAACTCTATAAGGAGCAAGATTTCTGGTTTCAAGCAAGATTCAATGGAGTCATTCTATGAAGCTTTGGAGAGATTCAAGGAGTACACAAGAAGCTGCCCTAACCATGGCTTTTCAGAAGGTAACCTTTGGAACATCTTTTACAATGGGATTGATCATAAATACAAGCTTTCTCTCGATACCGCGAGCAATGGTAATTTCATGACCAAGTCGGTGCCGGAGGCAAAGCTTTTGATTGAGAATCTCGCTGCTAGTGATGCCAATGCATGCCCTGACTACAATAGAAGCGTGAAGACCACGAGCTCATCAGAATCAGCTCAAATCTCGGAGCTAAGGAACATGGTTTCACAACTACTTAAAAGCCGACAAGGAGTTCACGCCATTGAAGATGCCCTAGCCACAAATGAAGACACTCTTATGGATTTCATGAGAGATGGCGCTGAAGAGAATCTAGAGGAAGTCAACTACATTGGAGGAAACTATGGGAATAGAGGATTCAATCCACCATTTCGCGCGCATCCAAACCTATCATACCGGAGCAACAATGTGGAGAATCCAAATGACCAAGTCTACCCCAATCAAGGAGCGTATCAAGGAGGCCAATACCAATCCAAGCCACAACAAGTCTATCCAAGAGGGATGTACCAAGTGAAGCAACCATTCACTTTTTCTCAAGAAACAAATCCAACCCAAACCGGAGAGAAGGTTGACGTGGCGTTGAAGAAATACATGGAGGAGCAGAGATTGATCACCAAGAACCTATATGAGAAGCTTGATCACATGTTTGGTGATCTAAGCAGCAAGTTTGGGTCTCTCTCTACTCACGTTCAAAAGCTTGAGGTGCAAATCGCTCAAACAGCCGAGGCGGCCAAGAAACAAAATGAGGTAAACACTCAAAAATTTTGTAGTGTTGTCTCATCTATAGATGGCACTATTGTTCCTACACTATCTCAAGGGGAAGAAGAAGAAAATGAGCCTAAGGAGAGGCACAAACCGGAGAGATACAGTTGGGAATCAAGAAGAGCTTACAAGAGAAGACTTGAAGGCAAGCCACTACAAAAACAAGAAGATCCGGGGAAGTTTGTGATAACTTCAAGTATCAATGGCATTCAACTCCACGATTGCCTATGTGATACTGGTGCTAATGTTAATCTAATGTCTCTTGCACTTGCAAAAGATTTGGGATTCAAGGAATTCAAGAGCCCCAAGATAAGAGTCGAGTTCGCGGATCTATCGTGCATGGAACCTATGGAATGCTTGAAGATGTCATGATGGAAATAGGGGGTCGATCGGTCCCAACTGACTTTCAAGTCATGATTTGGGAAGGCTCAAAGAGGAATCAACTGATTCTTGGAACCCCATTCCTTGCTACAGCTGGAGCGGTCCTAAACTACTTTGGGAATCATCTATCTTTTGGCCACATCCGGCAAGATATCTTTTTCCCAAGTGTAAATTTCAGGTCAGTGCCAAGTGCGACCAAGCTACCACCAGAAGAAGCCACTCTCACGCCTAAGAAAGAAGCCGTGATGCATGGAGAAAGAAGAGAGAGTGAGCGCTACCCAAAACCAAAGGAGAAGAAGAAAACATTGGAGCCGAGGCATGAAAATGTCTTTAAGGAATCAACTCCATCTCACTTCCAACCTTTGAATATGGAGCTGAAGAGGAGACTAATGGTGCACCTAATCTCTTTCACAAGATAAGAATCTTTACACCAAAAGATTCGGAGCTTAAAGGTGACCAATCCATTGAAGAGAAGCTTGAGAGAACTATGAAGCTTTTCCCCAAGGCATTGGTTTTCAAAGATGATGTGAGAGATGACTATGGCGCGACAACACCACCACAAGAATCCACTACACCGGAGAATGGAGAAGCTAAAGGGATCCTTTGCCCTTCAGCCACTCTTCACCACGATTGAAAGAAAGAAAAGGAGTCAAGCTAAATGACTTAAAACAAAAGCGCTTTATGGGAGGCAACCCATATGGTTTTTAACTATTATTTCTATTTTGCAGGAGTTTTTCAAAAATCAAACAAAAATACAAAAATATTTTCTTAGGATGAAGACCCAAAGGAGACCAAACAATGGAAGTGTCCCACCCAATGAGCCCACCCTTGTACAAGGCGTTTCTCTTCCAAAAGGTAAGTAAACTCTCACCTAGTATTCATTTCTAATCACTCTTGATCTTCACTTGAAAAATCGTTTAAACCATTGCACTTTATCAAATATATTTCATGGTTTAACTTGATTTACTTTTGATGATTGGAAAGAATACATAATCACTTGTCAAAACTCATTTTCTCACTGAAATTACAAGAGATTGAACTATAGTTTGAAATTTGGATCATTGACCAAGACCAAATAAGAATTTATAGTTTGTGCTTTAATCTCTTGGATTGTGAACTTCAAGTGGTCACTTGAGGATCACAATCTGAGAAACCATCTAATCATGATTTCAAGTGTTTTGCAAGGAGTTAACCATTTGACAGGAAGGAGAAATAGAGCAAACCTATAACCAACCTCAAAACCAACATGCATATGGCGGCCAAAGGGAGGTTAAAAGGAGATACATAGGCCATCACACGAAACAAGGCGGCCACCACTTGGGAATGACACAGGAGGGTTATTAAAACAATTCGATCGAAGAAAATCTCAATTGGCCCGAGTGGATTTGAAGAAATTCAATCCAGACATTTCTCTCGGCCATACCGCGCACAAGGAAGCCAACTACGGCCAACTCCTAAACGGCGTGACCAAAGTCCACCAAACTTCACAGGCGACCATAAAATCACATTTTGGTCGGCAAATCCAAAAGATAGGACGGAGAAATCATCACGGATCATGAGATAGACGACGGAGCTCATTCTGGCCGATGGCGCGCAAGCAATATGGCCGACAAAACCAAATCACGGCATAGGCGCGCCAACCGGTTGGAAAACTCTTCTTTGAGCTTAACTAACACTTTTATGCAGGAAGAAACGAAAAGGAACGAGCCAAACTTCACATGGCCAAGGAAACTCCTTCCCGGAGCCGACTTGACCATTTTGTGAAGGAAGTCTCAATCCGCTCGTACAATGCTCCCAAACTTCACCAGAGGCTCTAAAATACCAGGTTGGTCGATGAAATTTCAATATAGGTCATGAAATTTTTGACGGTTTGTTCTGTAGTTCACAGCACCACATTTTGGCCGACCGAATATACCAATCTCGGCCAAAACACAAACCGGCGGAAACCAAGGCCTGAAATTAAAAACTCACCGACCAATATTGCCTAAAGAAGTGTAGAATGACCCAAACCAGAACTGATCTTCATTATAAATTGGTCGACATTTGGTAACATCATCCTAAACCTTTTTCTTTTCAATTTTTCATTTGAACTTCATGTTATGCCTCTCTTAATCCGATTTAATTTCACCGGGACGGTGCAAGTTAAGTCTGGGGGGATTACTAACAATGTTTGTTCATTTTGGCATTTTCATTTGCATTTTTCCCTTTTTATCGAGTCGTTTTTATTGAGTCAAAATTTTTGTCGAGAATCATGACCTTATCTTGGATCTAACCATGGTTGTACTAATGTTTAAGTGACCATTGAGCAGTTCTTGGCAATACATCTTACCACAGGTGCACTATGAGTTGATCGATCTACCAAAAACGCCTACATCTCTAAAGACTTGATATCACCATATTTTACATGATTTTACTATATATTTACCTATGTTTTCAAACGGTTTTTGCAAGATTCTTTGCCTTTAGAGGTAGTTTTCTTGTAGGTGAAATAATCAAAAAGGATGCAAAAAGGAGTAAAAGAGCCCTAAATCAAGATCCATGCAAGTTTCCAAGTCAAGAAGATCATTTTATCTCCAAGTGTTAGTTCTCGCTAGCGCGCAGAACGAAGCTTCGGAAGTTTGGCCGCGCGCGGAGGAGTTCCCGACGTCCAAAAGTTACGATCTTGATATGGAAAGATAGATACTTGAGTCATGCATCACGTCGAAGTGGAATGAAGCCATTTGGATCAACTATGAGGCCTAGACTTATTTTCTACCGAGACATGTCCGGTAAGCGAGTAAACGAAGCCCATGGAGGATTTGGAGTGTCTAATGGCCCGAGCAGCAGCGCCAAAGGCCTTGATTGAATAAAGAAGAGGCCTGGCTAATGTTTGGAGCTTTCCTTGGTACAATGTCGGCCCATACACGACGTGGAGAAGAAGGCTTGGCTCATGGGAAACTTTCCTTTTCCAGCACTTCAATGCCCTAACCGACCTACAACCTATAAATACATGTTTTTAGCCTCAAAACAAAGGAGAGTCGAGGGTTTCTAGGGTTGGCCGTCAGAGAGAGAAGCCAGAAGAAGCTGCGCCGTCCAGAGGAAGAGAAAGGAGGCGCCGTTCAAGACCCTTAGCACAACATACAACCTTTGTTTTCTTTTCTTCTCATTCTTTTGTATTGGATCTAAGAGTTTCAAGGGAGAATCCGACTTTGTTCATCAATAGAGAAGCTTTCTTCATCCCTTTACCTCTTTTAATACTTTCATAATGCTTTCAATCATAACTTGTTGTGTTGTTTGCATCATGGCTGAGTAGATCCTTTGCTAGGCTAATGGTAAATCAATGAGTTCATGAATTGTCAACTTTAATCTTTTGATCTTGTGAGTTGGGATTATATTTTGAGTTCTTCACCTTTACTTGAGCATAATGCCGTTTGCTTTTCTGATCATCTAGCATCGGATCTTGGGTTAATATACTCTCCAAAAGCTTGCTATATTGCCGGAACTAGTATTTGGTGAGCAATAGGTCATGGCCAACGAAAGTTGAGTTATGGACTATTGTGAACAATTGAATCTTGAACCTTGTAATGCATGTTTACAACTTGTAATAACCAACGAAAGCTGAGTCTATTAGGTTGTTTAAACATAGTGGTTGGAGCCACGAAAGTGGAAAGACTATACCTTAGTGATTTGAGTTCAAGAATGATAATGAATCCCTTCCACTTGATTGTTTGTTGATAATTTGTGATGCTTTGCGATTTGCCTAATGCCTAGTACTTTTCCCTATTGTTCACACCTCATTCTAATCATTGCTTTGTTCTCTTTTGCTTTGCTACACACAACATCTCATAATTTGAAGTTTGGGATCATTAACCAAGACCCAAAAAGTGTTTATAGTTTATACATTACTCTCTTGGATTGTGAACTTCAAGTTGGTTACTTGAGGATCTCAATCTAAGAAACCATCTAATAAGTGATTTCAAGTGTTTTTCAAGGAGTTAAGAATTTGACAGGAAGGAGAACTAGAGCAAACCTATAACCAACCTCAAAACCAACATGCATATGGCGGCCAAAGGGAGGTTACAAGGAGATACACAGGCCATCACACGAAACAAGGCGGCCACCACTTGGGAATGACACAGGAGGGTTATTAAAACAATTCGGTCGAAGAAAATCTCAATTGGCCCGAGTGGATTTGAAGAAATTCAATCCAGTACATTTCTCTCGGCCATACCGCGCACAAGGAAGCCAACTACGGCCAACTCCTAAACGGCGTGACCAAAGTCCACCAAACTTCACAGGCGACCATAAAATCACATTTTGGTCGGCAAATCCAAAAGATAGGACGGAGAAATCATCACGGATCATGAGATAGACGACGGAGCTCATTCTGGCCGATGGCGCGCAAGCAATATGGCCGACAAAACCAAATCACGGCATAGGCGCGCCAACCGGTTGGAAAACTCTTCTTTGAGCTTAACTAACACTTTTATGCAGGAAGAAACGAAAAGGAACGAGCCAAACTTCACATGGCCAAGGAAACTCCTTCCCGGAGCCGACTTGACCATTTTGTGAAGGAAGTCTCAATCCCGCTCGTACAATGCTCCCAAACTTCACCAGAGGCTCATAAAATACCAGGTTGGTCGATGAAATTTCAATATAGGTCATGAAATTTTGACGGTTTGTTCTGTAGTTCACAGCACCACATTTTGGCCGACCGAATATACCAATCTCGGCCAAAACACAAACCGGCGGAAACCAAGGCCTGAAATTAAAAACTCACCGACCAATATTGCCTAAAGAAGTGTAGAATGACCCAAACCGGAACTGATCTTCATTATAAATTGGTCGACATTTGGTAACATCATCCTAAACCTTTTTCTTTTCAATTTTTCATTTGAACTTCATGTTATGCCTCTCTTAATCCGATTTATTTCACCGGGACGGTGCAAGTTAAGTCTGGGGGGATTACTAACAATGTTTGTTCATTTTGGCATTTTCATTTGCATTTTTCCCTTTTATCGAGTCGTTTTTATTGAGTCAAAATTTTTGTCGAGAATCATGACCTTATCTTGGATCTAACCATGGTTGTACTAATGTTTAAGTGACCATTGAGCAGTTCTTGGCAATACATCTTACCACAGGTGCACTATGAGTTGATCGATCTACCAAAAACGCCTACATCTCTAAAGACTTGAGAAGGATCCATCTTTGACTCCGCCCTTAATGAACTTAATCTTCTCAGCTAGGGGCTTGGCATACAAATGGCATGATTCCTCATCCTCTCCATCAAATGAAAAAGTCTTAGTGAGTTCGTGCTTCCCTCTCTCTCCCCTTCAAATTTAAAGAAAAAGCGTAAGGTCCAAGTAACCGGGGATTCGGTGGCAAACACCATCAATACTCGCGTCTATGGAAGGCCTATGAATCCAAGCAACCGGGGATTCGGTGGCAAACACCATCAATACTCGCGTCTGTGGAAGATCCAAGCAAAACCTCTATAATAAAGAGAAGGAGTTGAATAAAAAAATACTTCGCTACCCTAAAAAAGGGATGAATCAACTCAAAGAAGTGAGAAGAGAGAGAGGAGAAACATGGAGTAAAAAGACAAGTGCCAAACAAGGGGATGAGTAAAGAGTCTAAAAGCCGGCTGATCGATACTCCCTAGTTGAGACCACACCTTTAGAAATGAAAGGAGTCAAGGGTGGCGAATTGGATTGTCCAAGGAGAGGTGGACCGCTTTGGGAAAATCGCAAAACTCATGGTATGTACTTTGTTCTTAATTCAAAACTTGCCAATGCTGTTTCATGTGGATTACTAAAGCATAAGTCAATTTGGATTTCCAAAAGATTTGAGAGTTCTCACGTTTTCAAACCTCTTTTCCTGCTTAGTTTGCTTGGGGACAAGCAAAAGGCTAAGTCTGGGGGAGTTGATATCACCATATTTTACATGATTTTACTATATATTTACCTATGTTTTCAAACGGTTTTTGCAAGATTCTTTGCCTTTAGAGGTAGTTTTCTTGTATTTGTGGGATTTGAAGTCTTTGTAGGTGAAATAATCAAAAAGGATGCAAAAAGGAGTAAAAGAGCCCTAAACAAGATCCATGCAAGTTTCCAAGTCAAGAAGATCATTTTATCTCCAAGTGTTAGTTCTCGCTAGAAGCTTCGGAAGTTTGGCCGCGCGCGGAGGAGTTCCCGACGTCCAAAAGTTACGATCTTGATATGGAAAGATAGATACTTGAGTCATGCATCACGTCGAAGTGGAATGAAGCCATTTGGATCAACTATGAGGCCTAGAACTTATTTTCTACCGAGACATGTCCGGTAAGCGAGCAAACGAAGCCCATGGAGGATTTGGAGTGTCTAATGGCCCGAGCAGCAGCGCCAAAGGCCTTGATCGAATAAGAAGAGGCCTGGCTAATGTTTGGAGCTTTCCTTGGTACAATGTCGGCCCATACACGACGTGGAGAAGAAGGCTCGGCTCATGGGAAACTTTCCTTTTCCGGCATGAAGAAAACCCTACCGACTACAACCTATATACATGTTTTTAGCCTCAAAACAAAGGAGAGTCGAGGGTTTCTAGGGTTGGCCGTCAGAGAGAGAAGCCAGAAGAAGCTGCGCCGTCCAGAGGAAGAGAAAGGAGGCGCCGTTCAAGACCCTTAGCACAACATACAACCTTTGTTTTCTTTTCTTCTCATTCTTTTGTATTGGATCTAAGAGTTTCAAGGGAGAATCCGACTTTGTTCATCAATAGAGAAGCTTTCTTCATCCCTTTACTCTTTTAATACTTGCATAATGCTTTCAATCATAACTTGTTGTGTTGTTTGCATCATGGCCGAGTAGATCTTTGCTAGGCTAATGGAATCAATGAGTTCATGAATTGAACTTTAATCTTTTGATCTTGTGATTGGGATTATATTTTGAGTTCTTCACCTTTACTTGAGCATAATGCCGTTTGCTTTTCTGATCATCTAGCATCGGATCTTGGGTTAATATACTCTCCAAAAGCTTGCTATATTGCCGGAACTAGTATTTGGTGAGCAATAGGTCATGGCCAACGAAAGTTGAGTTATGGACTATTGTGAACAATTGAATCTTGAACCTTGTAATGCATGTTTACAACTTGTAATAACCAACGAAAGCTGAGTCTATTAGGTTGTTTAAACATAGTGGTTGGAGCCACGAAAGTGGAAAGACTATACCTTAGTGATTTGAGTTCAAGAATGATAATGAATCCCTTCACTTGATTGTTTGTTGATAATTTGTGATGCTTTGCGATTTGCCTAATGCCTAGTACTTTTCCCTTATTGTTTACACCTCATTCTAATCATTGCTTTGTTCTCTTTTGCTTTGCTACACACAACATCTCATATTTTGTTCTAGCTTGAATTTCAGTCTACATAAGTTTGAAGTGAAATAACATCTCCCTTGTGGTTCGACCCCGAACTATACTACTCTTTTGCTGTGCACTTGCAGTTGTGTAGGTTGGGTTAATATTATCATTTGAAGGAAGCTAAACCCAGCCTCCATCAAGTTTTTTATGATCCAACGGATCCTCTTTGATAAGCCCGTGGTATTGACTTTGTTTTACCAAAGCAATGACTCGCGGCTTGATCTCAAACTGGTGGCCCTCGTAAGTCCGGATAGGGCTACGGCTTTGGAGAAGCTCTGGTCTAGAGTCACTGTCTCCTACGGTCTCTTGGTTCTCCCCTCCTTGGTGATCGCCTAAGTCTCCTCGGTGTAGCCTATCAGCTTGGTTAAGCTCCGATCCAAGGCCTTCTCGTGGTATGCGGTCTCGGACCTCGTCCAAAGGCGGCTCATCAAGATGGTTCCTCCAAGGATTTGGTTGCTGGTCACGTATTTCTCCAGCCATGGCACGCTCAAGTTGTGCCTACAAAAAGAACAAAATAACAAAAAGTGTAAAATGCGCTTTAGTCTAGATTCTCGTCCGATCTTGTAGACAAGAAGGTCCCCGGCAACAGCGCCAAAAACTTGATGCAAGCTGGGTTTGTCTTCAAGTTTTACCCAACTTAAGTACCTGCAAGTGCACAGCAACGAGGTAAGTATAGTATGGGATCGAATCCACAAGGACCTATCGATTGTGCTACAAGAGTAGAGTTGAATCGAGCTAAAGCAAAATATGGTTTAGAGTGTTTTGGCAATAATGAATAAATGGAAATGATGAGATCAATAAGGGGAAACACTAGACAATGGTGGATCGCCGAGATGCAACAAACTTAGGCAAAGAAGTCAAGTGAAAGATATTCATTATAGGCCGTTCTTGAACTTAAATCACTAAGATATAGTTTTCCACTTTCGTGGCTCCAACTACTATGTTTAAACAACCTAATAGACTCAGCTTTCGTTGGTTATTAGAATTGCAAACATGCATTAAAGGTTCAAGATTTAATTGTTCACAATACTCCACAACTCAACTTTCGTTGGCCGTGACTATCGCTCACCAAATACTAGTTCCGGCAATATAGCAAGCTTTTGGAGAGTATATTAACCCTAGATCCGATGCTAGATGATCAGAAAAGCAAACGGCATTATGCTCAAGTAAAGGTGAAGAACTCAAAGATATCCCAATTCACAAGATCTCATTTATAGATTCATGCACTCATTGATCCACCACGGCCTAGTAAGGGATCTACTCGGCCATGGTGCAAACAAACAAACAAGATTTGAATGAAAGCATCATGCGAATATTAAAGAGAAAAAGGGATGAAGAAAGCTTCTCTATTGATGAAAAGTCGAATCCTTCCTTTTAACTCCAAAATCCGGAAAACAAAAGTGAAACAAGAACAAAGATGTAACGAGTTTTGCGTGTTCGCGTGTGCGGCTTGGATCCGAGGAGGCTTCTCTTCTTTCTTCTGGGGTTTCCTCTTCTTCTCTGACGGCGCAATTTTCTCACACACTCTAGACTCTTTGCTCAGCGGCTAAAAACATGTATATATGGGCGAAGTCGAGTAGGGTTTTCTTCATGCTGAAAAAGGAAAGTTTCTCATGCGCCGAGCCTTCTTCTCCACGTCGTGTATGGGCCGACATTGTACCAAGGAAAGCTCCAAACATTAGCCAGGCCTCTTCTCTATTCGATCAAGGCCTTTGGCGCTGCTGCTCGGGCCATTAGACACTCCAAATCCTCCATGGGCTTCGTTTACTCGCTTACCGGACATGTCTCGGTAGAAAATAAGTCTAGGCCTCATAGTTGATCCAAATGGCTTCATTCCACTTCGACGTGATGCATGACTCAAGTATCTATCTTTCCATATCAAGATCGTAACTTTTGGACGTCGGGAACTCCTCCGCGCGCGGCCAAACTTCCGAAGCTTCGTTCTGCGCGCTGGCGAGAACTAACACTTGGAGATAAAATGATCTTCTTGACTTGGAAACTTGCATGGATCTTGATTTAGGGCTCTTTTACTCCTTTTTGCATCCTTTTTGATTATTTCACCTACAAAGACTTCAAATCCCACAAATACAAGAAAACTACCTCTAAAGGCAAAGAATCTTGCAAAAACCGTTTGAAAACATAGGTAAATATATAGTAAAATCATGTAAAATATGGTGATATCAATGATCATTCACTGTCGAGGCTCCGACCCCTTTGTTAATCTACCTAGTCGCTAAACTTTTGGTATGTCCCTAGGTGATTAAATCAAGCATTAGTTCGATTAAGTTCAATTGTTCACAACCTACAAGTAGATCAACTTTCGCAGTCTAAAAGAGATTGCCCACCAAATACTAGTTCAGGCGAATGATACAGCACTGTCGAGGCTCAAATCAACCTAAAGGCATATGCTAATTGGCCAGATTAACAACAAGCATTAAGTATAAGCAAAGATGGAGATTATAAGTAAAACCCTAATTGTGATCAATCATCAAGCATACATGAATGCTATCCTTTGACTTCCTATCACTTAACAAGTAAACTACTCAGACATAGAGAAGGAACACGAATTCATATTCATAAGAACAGAGATTCGAATCCTCTCTAGAAAGAGTAACAAGCAAGAACAAAGTAAAAGCAAGCAAAACTTTATTAAAGATGTAAAGTATATTGTGGTCTCTCTCCTTCTTGAGTTACAAGGCTAAAAAGAAGTATTTATAATGCACTAAGTATGAAAAAGCGGCTAGACCTAATCTAGCTAGGTCGGCGCCGGCTTTGGGCTTGAATTGTGCGGATTGGGCTTCAAAAACGGCTTCGGGTCGACCGCGGCGTTCGGACGGTCGGTCGGGACGGTCGGCCGGACAGTCGGGTCTTGGGCGAGTCGGAACGGTCGTGGCCGGATGTTTCACGGTCGGCCGGCTTGGTCGGCGGTGAAGATTTGGCCGATGGTTTCTCGGCCGGACGTGGGACGTTCTTTCCCGGCTCGGACGGATGCATCGGCCGTGGTACGCGAAGGTTGCGCGGCCGCGAGGCTTTGTTTCCCGGCTCGCGCTGCGTGGCGTGGCGGTTGTGGCGTGGCCGACCGCGGGACTTAGTTTCCCGGGTCGTGATGCGTGATCGGCCGAACGGTTTGAACTTTGGCCGAGACTTCAGACGGACGGAACGATTTTGGCCGAGCGCGGAACATGCGTTCCTCGGCCAGCCGGACTGCGCGGTTCGGGCGCTGATTCTCGATAGAGCCGTCTGGAGCAGTCTTCACTCTTTTGGCTATAACTCCTTTTCTACTCATCCAAATGAGGCCGTTCCAGTTGCGTTGGAAAGTTAACTCAATCAGAGCACGCAGGGAACTGGTCTTGATGAAATCCATTGAGTAGATCTTTTTCTAGCTCCATCCAAAGTTGATGCAGGGCATTGAACTGGTTTAGAGTCCAAATCCTCTGTTTTGCTCCATAATGCACCTTTTTACCTAAAATGACTCTTTGCACTATAAATCCATAAAAACTACCTTTTAACACAAGAATCCACTAGAAAACCATTAGAAAACCATAGTAAAATAGCATAAAAAGTAGGTAAAATAGAGGTATATCAACTCCCCCAGACTTAGATCTTTGCTTGTCCCCAAGCAAAAAGAATCTAAACTAGTGAAGAGGTTTTGAAAAACGTGGGAACTCTCTTGCTTCTTTGAAAATCCTGTGAAAGGTTCCTTTCCTGTATTCCACTAAGAACATAGTCAACATAAGGTTAGCTTCACATACACCCTGCAAGTTTAGCAACAATACCAACCCAACTAGTCTCATCCAGCAATCCAAACTCTCTATTGCTAACCTCTTGCATAAATTTAAAGCGTGAGTTCTTTATCAAGGGAAAATCGATCAATTGAACTTGTTCTTACCCACTTGATCTTCTCCAAGATTGTCTTTGAAGTGCAATGAGTTCCTTTCCTCTCTCTTTCTCACATCAGAACTTTGAAAGGTCAATTTCTCCCTACTTTTCTAGGGTATCATTTTATTTTTTCTATTGACCTTTCTTTCAACCACAGGATAAGTCTTTAGCTTGTTCCTTGTTTGACTAAGGTATTTGATGGCGGGTTTAGATTGCCTCAAATTTTCACAATTTGTAAACCCAACTAATGAGCTGCAAGTGCACAGCCGTGTTGTAGTCGGGGTCGAACACGAGGAGGAAGTGTTCTCACTTAACACCTTATGAGATCGGTTTGTAGCTAGCTCGCAATATGAGGTGGTTTTGATACCTAGAATGAGAAAATGAAACAAAGAAAGTGTGAATGAGTTTGTAAAAAATTTAAAACAAGAGTTAGGCAAAGGACAATCATATGAAGCAATGATGAAAAGATAGTTGCATGGGATGTGTGTAGAGCCTGGTTTGAAGTCCAAAACCTCTGTTTTGCTCCATAATGCACCTTTTTACCTAGAATGACTCTTTGCAATATAAATCCATAAAAACTACCTTTTAACGCAAGAATCCACTAGAAAACGATTAGAAAACCATAGTAAAATAGCATAAAAATCATGTAAAAGAGAGGTATATCAACTCCCCCAGACTTAGATCTTTGCTTGTCCCCAAGCAAATCAAATCTAAACTAGTGAAGAGGTTTTCAAAACGTGGGAACTCTCTTGCTTCTTTGAAAATCCTGTGAAAGGTTCCTTTCCTGTATTTCACTAAGAACATAGTCAACATAAGGTTAGCTTCACATAGCATAAAAATCATGTAAGGCTATCCAAACTCTCTATTGCTAACCTCTTGCATAAATTTAAAGCCTGAGTTCTTTATCAAGGGAACATCGATCAATTGAACTTGTTCTTACCTACTTGATCTTCTCCAAGATTGTCTTTGGAGTGCAATGAGTTCTTTTCCTCTCTCTTTCTCACATCAGAACTTTGAAAGGTCGATTTCTCCCTACTTTTCTAGGGTATCATTTTATTTTTTCTATCGACCTCTCTATCAACCACATGATAAGTCTTTAGCTTGTTCCTTGTCATTGGCGAGCAAATCGTCCTTAGCCTGCGAAAGTTGATGCTAAGGCGATTTGTGAACATATAGAACCTGTCTTTATTGCTTGTCTTCAATTGCTAGATTCAAACGACAGTTTAGATGACCTTCCGTTGAATGATTGCACTGCACTCACGAGTCAAGACTACCGTTCCTTGCACCTCCTTAGTTCGTTGTTGTACAGCATCCTTCAGGAACTTTTGGTAGGGTGGAAAGAGCCTCAAAGCATCAATGAACGGGAACTTCAGCTCAAGTTCCTTCATTAGTTCCTAAAACTTAGCCTTGTGTTTTTCCAATAGTTGTTTCTTGAACCTTCCTGGGAAAGGTAGAGGGGGTTTGTATGGTGGTGGCCCTGATGGGGTGTCCTTCTGCTTTCCAACAGGCTTAGGTGGTTGGCTAAAACTTGCTTTGTCAACTTGTGGACTAACTCGATCGAGCTCAGGTTTGTCTTGCGGAGCTTCTGGTTCACTAGCTCGATCGAGCTCTGGTTCAGTGTTATGTTCAGGCTCGATCGAGTTGGTTGCAGGAATGTCTGAATACTCAACTAAACCCTCCCCTTCCTCGTCATCGATGTCCACAGCAATTTAGGGTGCACCAATCCTGTTAGGTAACTGTCGACCACTTCGTAGTGTGACTACTTGAGCATATTCTTGGAATGAAGAAGATGAAGCGCTAGAAGACTCAACAATTTGTACCCTTGAATTTAGAGATGCTATTTTGGAGTCTATCTCAACCAACTTATTGTTCATCTCCAATGCACCATTGGCCTGCCCTTTGAGTAGTTGTAGAAGCATTTCTTTCATATCTCAATCTAAACTTGGTGGAGTGTGATATGGCATAGGTGGGAATCCGGGTGGGAAGCCTTGTTTTGGGTAGCCATGCGGAGCGATCTTGTACGATGCAGGTGCTTGGTATGCCATGTGACCATAGATAGTCTTCTTGTTGTTTGGAGGGACTCTTTCAATTTGTGGTTCCTCCCCTTCCTGGTTCTGAACTAGTGTTGTACCAGAGATAGAGTGGACTTGCTTCGCAGGGAATTGAGCTAGGATCAGCTTGTCTAGCTTGGAATGTAGAGCATGCAAGTCTTTTCGCATATGTGCTTCTAACTCGATCGAGTGCGCGGTTGAGCTCCAGTCTTTGCTATCATAATTCTCTCCATAACATTCTGTTGAGATGGCAATGTTCTCTACAAGCTGCCAGCCATCCTACATCTTGGTTGAGGAAGTTTCCATTGCTGGCTGTGTCTAGCATTTCTCGTTACCTTGCCAAACATCCTCTATAGAGTAGAGAGTAAGGACTCATTGTTGAATCCATGGTGAGGGCACTGACTGTGTAGCCCTTGAATCTTTCCCAAGCTCTGCAAAAGTCTCATTGTTCCTCTGAATGAAGCTTGATATCTCACTCCTTAACTTGGCTGTGCGACCGGTGGAGAAAAACTTAGCAAGAAAGCCTTCTTGCATTCATCCCAAGTGGTGATTGTGCCATGGGGCAGGCTCTTCTCCCATTGGTGAGCCTTGTCAGCAAGAGACATAGGGAAGAGTCTCAGCTTGATGGCATCTTCAGAGACACCATTGATCTTTGTCAAATCACATAACCTATCAAACTCATCAAGGTGATCAATGGGGTCTTCACTTGGCAATCCATGGAACATCTTGTTCTGGACAAGGTTGATCATACCCAGCTTGATCTCAAAGTTGTGGTTCTGCACAGGTGGTGGGACAATCCCTTGTCTTTGTTGATGGCGGTTTGGAGCATCTCCTAGACCAATCGGTCGAGTTTGCCTAGCTCGACCGAGTCCATTACCCAAAGGGTTTCCATTACCCTCTGGTACATCCATGGTTTCAGTAACAAGCACCTCAGGTTCTCTTGTACCCTCTGAGTTCTCTGACTTTCTTTCTACCCGTGGTGAAATCTAGCTCGACCAAGTCTTCAGTTGTTCGACTCGATCGAGTTCGCATACACCTGCAAAGAATCAAAAACCCAGCAATACAAATAACAGGGTGGGATAGCTTGATCGTCCAAGTGTATTTGGAAACTCAAATGCAACAATATTCAACCCAAATGGCAACGGCGCCAAATTGATGATAGGATTTGTGTGTGGGTGATATGAAATGATGAATGATATGAGGTGGAATGCAAACAGTGGTGAATAAGATGAGATGGTATGGTGCAATCACAATCAATCAATTCCTCTTAACCATCATAGTCATGTAGTATAAGAGGTTATCAATCCAAAGGGTGAGATTTGTCTATCTAGAATATGCAAACACAAGAAAGTCAAGCAGCAGTAAAGATTGAAGTAACACTAACAACCTAATGAAATGAAATGCAATGCAGAAAGTAAAAGAAAGCAGTAAAGAAAGCAGCTCGAGTCGAGGAGAACAGAGTAAGAGCTCGATCGAGTTGAGGGTCAGAGGAAAGCATAAAGGCAGAACTTTAACAAGCTAATGCGAAATTAGGGTCTAAGACAGGGTCTTACAATCAGGGAAGCTATACTTAATCAATCTTGCTCTTAAACAACTTGTATCAAGGCTATCTCTTGATATTGAGCTTCTCAATGCCTAGCTAACCCTTTCCCAAGGTGAAAGCTATCAACCAAGGCAAGATCTCAGAAACAGGGGGTTAGCCAGTGAGAATCAAGCCTTGGAGGCATAGGATCATTGCTCAAACTAATCCATCCAACCCTATAACTCCATTTCGAGAGCAAGAGATATTGGAGCTCTTAGTGGACCTTTTCAAGCGATTTCCATCACTTCCATGTGGAAATCGCCTAGACTATACAAGCCAGGGGTAGTGGTCATGTAGCCTTAAGGTTGTCCAAAAGAGAGAGATTTCTAGATTAAGAACATAAGCAAAAGGATTAAGCATAAGATCCTCTAATCTAGCCCATCTCAAACCCTAATGGGTAACTACTCACTACACATGAATGTAAACACAATCAAATGCAATGAAAAGAGACATCATAAGAAAGAGGAGATGAAATAAACAACTTTTATTGAAATAAGCAAGTGCAAATACAAAGATATCCAGATCTAAGGTTCAAGAAGCAAGAGCTCAAGAACACAAAGAGAGGCTTAGAGTTGCAAAAAGTAAAAGTACAATTAAAGAAAAGCTAAAACAAAATAAGCTAAAGCTTGTTGTTTTTTCGTGGCTTAAGCCTTTAAATACAAGAGGATTAGGTTTAGGGTCAAAGGGAAGTCAAGGGGGAAGCAACATTTTTCGGGTTTGACTTTGACTTCTCAGCTCGATCGAGTTGAAGCTTGGCCGGTCGAGTTGAGGAACTCGACCGGTTGGTCGAGTAGATGGTCGAGCTGGTCTTCAAGATGGCTTCCTTCTTCTCCTTTGCGTTCCAGTTGAGCTGCGTCCATGCACCAAGTCCTTCCTTGCTCCTCACGTCCCAATGCTCCAAATGCTCCAAAAGACCTATTTCAAGGACCAAACATGCATATGTATGCAAATGCAACCTAAAACTACTATGAATGCATAAGAAGGAAAAGGAACAAGATATGATGCTAATGGATGCTAAAACTATGCAAAAGATGCATAAAAGATGTACTAAAACTATGTAAAATGCAAGTACATCAACACCCCCAAACTTGACCTTTGCTTGCCCTCAAGCAAACAAATAGAACAAGAAAGAGATGAGGTTTGAAAACAAGTTGATTCAACACTTAAAAACATGTCCTCAAAAGCGATTTGCTAAATGTCCAACTTAGAGATTCTAGAATGCAACAAGGTGAGAGATATTCATTAAGATTTAACCATGCTTATCAACATCAATCCCACTTCACAGTCACTCAAACAATGCATTCAAATCAGCAAATCCCTTTAACATTCATTAAGCAAAAACAGTGAACCAAAAACATGCAAGATCAATCAACTCATTTGGTTTCAAGGGTTTATGGGTTAAGAGACAAAGAGGGTCTCTTTTGTATGGTGGTTTAGTAACAGGGATCTCTCAAGAAAGTGGCTTTGCTTTGGCAGAAGGCTAAGTGTTAGAACCAAAGATGATGCAAGAACAGCAGCTCGAGCCGCCTAATCCTAACTCGATCGAGTTCAACACTTAGAGCTTTTTAGAACAAAATCCTAACTACCCTTTTTGGCATTTCGCCTTTGAAACTGAGGAGCTTTGCTCACTTTTCTTTTAAGAACCCTAGGGAGAGGCTTCTTGAGGTAACATCTAGCGGTTTGGGATTTTCTAAACACTTAGGGAACTTTTCTTTCTTTTTGACACTTGAGGCTTTGCCTTCTTTTCATTCTACTTAGAACCCTTTTTACTTTCTTTTTTAACTTCCCAAACCTTTACTAGACCCTTTTTAACACTGCCAACTCCCTGGACTTAACTAAACTCTTTTTCCTTTGGATTTTCCCAACTTTTACCACTTTTCTGGTTTTTACACCCAACTCGATCGAGCTCGAGTTGGCACCCCCAAACTTAGCCTGAAAACAATCCCAAGAGAACTAGACAACTAGAACTACTGCCCCTGCCGGTTTAAACACAACACCTTATGCTAAGCAAAGCCAAGAAAGGTTCTCACAATTCGCACAAGAGATAATATGGGGTTTGAAATGAAAAGGCTTAGGTTTAAGGTGTGGTAACTGTCTCAAAGATGGAGATCAGCTATCTGGACAAGCAAGAGGGATATGAAAATGGTAAAGAATGTCCAGATATGTATGTGGTAGCCATGAGTTGAAATCAAATGCAAGCATTGGTAATTAAAGATCAAGTTATGGTTCAAATAGATAGGGAAATGCATCAAATCACAGCAATGGTTGAATGAGATGTGCATGCAGTGATATGATCAAGATAAACATGGTTCTTGCTGCTCAATCAATCTCACCCTAATGCACAAAAGAATCTAAAAACAGGGCACTCAAGAAATCGCAAATGACAAGTTTTCAAAGTCAAATCAACAATGCAATGAAAAATGAAGATGCAATCCTAAACAAGTCTAACAAATATGAATGCAAAAAGATGAAAATATTTTTGGATTTTTTGAAAATTTTATGATTTTTTTGGTTTTTCTATGCAAAAGATAAATGAAAAACTAAGAACAAAGAAAACAAGGTTAAATCATCTCTTGAACCCTCCCCCAAACTTAAATCACACAGTCCCTTGTGTGAGAAAATTTAGTGAAAGATTCAAGAGGGCAAAACCAAGAAAAAAAGAACAAATGCAAGAAAATATGAAATGGTATGTACAAGGGTGGTTTTGGATACCTCAGTGCCCCCCAAAGAACTGGGAGGCAAGGTCGTGGTCTGGAGATGGGAGACGGCCATCAGGAGCACTCCATCGACTCTCTCAGCTCGATCGAGCTTGCGGCTCTTGGCTCGATCGAGTTGTTCAGTTTTTCTTCTCCAAAAACTGTTCCTTGCTAGACTTAGCCAAGAACATGAGATAAAAGAGAAAAGCAATATGACAAGATAGACATGGGAATTCCTCCCAAGTGAGCTTGTTTTAGGTCTCATAGCTTGACCTTAACCTTTTAGGCCGGGGTTGGATCTTGAAGAGGAGTGATGATCTCCTCTGTGGGGGTCATTCCTAGGTATGGCTTGCATCTATGCCATTCACTGTGAATTCCTTCCCCTCTTGGTTGAGTAGAGTGAGGGATCCATAGGTAGAACTTCATGGATCTTGAATGGTCCCGACCATTTTGATCTCAGCTTCCCGGGAAACAACCTCGACTTGGAGTTAAACAAGAGCACACTGTCCCCAACCTTGAAGTCTTTAAGGCGAATCAGTTTGTCGTGGGCTGCCTTGGTTCTCCTTATAGATCCTAGAGTTCTCATAGGCATTCATTCTGATTTCCTCCAACTCAAACAAGTTCATTACTCTCTTTCTTGTGCTGCCTTTATATCAAAGTTCAGCATCTTCACTGCCCATAGTGCCTTGTACTCGACCTTCCACAGGTAAGTGGCAAGCCTTTCCATACAAAGTTGAAAGGAGACCTCCAATGGGGGTCTTGTAGGCTGTTCTATGTAAGCCTAAGTGCTTCATCGAGCCTGGTCGACTCAATCCTTAATTTGGAGACTTCAACTTGCCCACTGGTTTGAGGGTGATAGGGCGTAGCGACCTTGTGCTTGACTCCATAGTTCTCATCAACTTCTCAAACACTTGTTGATGAAATGGGAACCTCCATCCGAGATAACAACCCTTGGGATGCCATATCTTGGAAAGATGATGGTTCTGAAAAGTTTGATAACAACCTTGGCGTCACAGGCAGGGCAGGATGGCTTCATCCATTTGGACACATAGTCCACAGCAACCAGAATGTAGTTGTGCCCGTTTGAGGGGTTGAAAGGTCCCATGAAGTCTATTCCCCATACATCAAAAATCTCAACTTCAGAATGGGTTTAGTGGCATTTCGTCTCTCTTGGTGATCCCTCCTTTCTTTGGCATGGATCACACTTGCAATGAAGCTTGCTGCATCTTGAACAAAGTAGGCCACCATACCAGCTTGTAAAACCTTTTGCGGTTTTGAATGTAGCAAAGTGCCTCCATAAGCAGACCCATGGCAATGTTCTAGAACTCCTTGTACATCTTCTTCAGCTATGCATCTCCTGTAAATGCTATCTGGCCCTCTCTTGTACAAGTAAGGTTCATCCCAATAGTAGTGTCTGTTAGAGGAGAAATTAGCACATTTCCCTGAGCCCGTCATCATTAGTAAAGTCACAAAGCCCAATCCGATTTTAGGCCTAACATCTTCAAGAAAAAGGCAAGACTTGAAGAGAAAGGCACAATCCATGGAGAAATGTAAATAAATCTTCATGCCGACTTAAGAATGGAAAAGATCAAAAACAAGAGGAATTTTCCATATCGCAAAAGAGGAAGTTTTCCATCTCGCCTGAAGGAGAATATTCATCATTCGGCCGACTTATCAACGCTATATATTGAAGACCCCCCATTGGGGAGAAAGGATCCGAAATCATCTAGAATCACTAGGCTCTCACATTAGCTTTTACTCTCTCCTCTTGTTCATCGCCATAATCTCGTTAGGCTTGTTAGCGAGATTGCTCTCTTGTAATCTTCTTGATAATCTAAGAGTCGAATTAAGCGTTCCAGTTTCCTAAACTCACATCTTAGATAGCCCGTCTTGACGAGTGCTATCTCGGATTCAACAATTGGCGCCCACCGTGGGGCTGGAAACGCTTCTCGCTATTCATCTGAAGATATCTAGATTTTCACGAACTAGCAACGATGGCGAACTCGAAAGAGAACACTCCCACCGGGAGCCCGTCTCCCTCAGAAGAAAACTTAAGCGACAGTCTACCAGGCACGATAGACAAGTCGCTACCCGCTGAAGGTAGGGACAAGCCTGCCCCTACAAGAAACCCATCTTTCGCCACAGAGATCCGTCTCGCCGCGAAGATCAACTTCGCCGCAACGGTCTCCTCCGCCAAGAAAGGACGAGAGCCCCCCTCCGTCCGCACCACGCCGCTCGAGAAAATCTTCCTCGAGCGACAAACCCCGCAGCTCGAAGAAATCCTCCTCGAGCGAGAAGATCCTCAAACTCATGGAGAATCTCGTCAAGCCGCTCGCCGACGGAGATTGTAAGTAAAACCCTAATTGTGATCAATCATCAAGCATTCATGAATGCTATCCTTTGACTTCCTATCACTTAACAAGTAAACTACTCAGACATAGAGAAGGAAATCGAATTCATATTCATAAGAACAGAGATTCGAATCCTCTCTAGAAAGAGTAACAAGCAAGAACAAAGTAAAAGCAAGCAAAACTTTATTAAGATGTAAAATAGATTGTGGTCTCTCTCCTTCTTGAGTTACAAGGCTAAAAAGAAGTATTTATAATGCTCTAAGTATAGAAGGCGGCTAAACCTAATCTAGCTAGGTCGGCGCCGGCTTTGGGCTTGAATTGTGCGGATTGGGCTTCAAAAACGGCTTCGGGTCGACCGCGGCGTTCGGACGGTCGTCGGGACGGTCGGCCGGACAGTCGGGTCTTTGGCCGAGTCGGAACGGTCGGGGCCGGATGTTTCACGGTCGGCCGGCTTGGTCGGCGGAGAAGATTTGGCCGATGGTTTCTCGGCCGGACGTGGGACGTTCTTTCCCGGCTCGGACGGATGCATCGGCCGTGGTACGCGAACGGGTTGCGCGGCCGCGAGGCTTGTTTCCCGGCTCGCGCGCTTGGTCGTGCGCGGCGTGGCGTGACGTTTGGCTTGGCCGACCGCGGGACAATGTTTCCCGGGTCGTATGCGTGATCGGCCGATGGTTTGGACTTTGGCCGAGACTTCAGTCGGACGGATACGGTTTTGGCCGAGCGCGGAACATTCGTTCCTCGGCCAGCCGGACTGCGCGTTCGGACGCTGATTCTCGATATGGCCGTCTGGAGCAGCCTTCACTCTTTTGGCTATAACTCCTTTTCTACTCATCCAAATGAAGCCATTCCAGTTGCGTTGGAAAGTTAACTCAATCAGAGCACGCAGGGAACTGGTCTTGATGAAATCCATTGAGTAGATCTTTTTCTAGCTCCATCCAAAGTTGATGCAGGGGCATTGAACTGGTTTAGAGTCCAAATCTCCTGTTTTGCTCCATAATGCACCTTTTTACCTAAAATGACTCTTTGCACTATAAATCCATAAAAACTACCTTTTAACACAAGAATCCACTAGAAAACCATTAGAAAACCATAGTAAAATAGCATAAAAAGTAGGTAAAATAGAGGTATATCAACTCCCCCAGACTTAGATCTTTGCTTGTCCCCAAGCAAAAAGAATCTAAACTAGTGAAGAGGTTTTGAAAAACGTGGGAACTCTCTTGCTTCTTTGAAAATCCTGTGAAAGGTTCCTTTCCTGTATTCCACTAAGAACATAGTCAACATAAGGTTAGCTTCACATACACCCTGCAAGTTTAGCAACAATACCAACCCAACTAGTCTCATCCAGCAATCCAAACTCTCTAAAGGCAAAGAATCTTGCAAAAACCGTTTGAAAACATAGGTAAATATATAGTAAAATCATGTAAAATATGGTGATATCAATGATCATTCCACTGTCGAGGCTCCGACCCCTTTGTTAATCTACCTAGTCGCTAAACTTTTGGTATGTCCCTAGGTGATTAAATCAAGCATTAGTTCGATTAAGTTCAATTGTTCACAACCTACAAGTAAATCAACTTTCGCAGTCTAAAAGAGGTTGCCCACCAAATACTAGTTCAGGCGAATGATACAGCACTGTCGAGGCTCAAATCAACCCAAGTTCATATGCTAATTGGCCAGATTAACAACAAGCATTAAGTATAAGCAAAGATGGAGATTATAAGTAAAACCCTAATTGTGATCAATCATCAAGCATACATGAATGCTATCCTTTGACTTCCTATCACTTAACAAGTAAACTACTCAGACATAGAGAAGGAACACGAATTCATATTCATAAGAACAGAGATTCGAATCCTCTCTAGAAAGAGAACAAGCAAGAACAAAGTAAAAGCAAGCAAAACTTTATTAAAGATGTAAAATATATTGTGGTCTCTCTCCTTCTTGAGTTACAAGGCTAAAAAGAAGTATTTATAATGCACTAAGTATGAAAAAGCGGCTAGACCTAATCTTGCTAGGTCGGCGCCGGCTTTGGGCTTGAATTGTGCGGATTGGGCTTCAAAAACGGCTTCGGGTCGACCGCGGCGTTCGGACGGTCGGTCGGGACGATCGGCCGGACAGTCGGGTTGTGGCCGTGTCGGAACGGTCGTGGCCGGATGATTTCACGGTCGGCCGGTGTGGTCGGACGGTTGATGGAATGGTCGATGGTTTCTCGGCCGGACGTGGGACGTGTTTCCCGGCTCGGACGGAACCATCGGCCGTGGTACGCGAGATAGGTTGCGCGGCCGCGAGGCTTTGTTTCCCGGCTCGCGCGGCATGGTCGTGGCGTGGACGGTTGTGGCGTGGCCGACCGCGGGCTTAGTTTCCCGGGTCGTGATGCGTGATCGGCCGAACGGTTTTGAACTTTGGCCGAGACTTCAGACGGACGGACGCAATTTTGGCCGAGAGCGGAACATGCGTTCCTCGGCCGGCCGTTCTGCGCGGTTTGGGCGCGATTCTCGATAGAGCGCTTTGGACAGTCTTCACTCTTTTGGCTATAACTCCTTTTCTACTCATCCAAATGAGGCCGTTCCAGTTGCGTTGGAAAGTTAACTCAATCAGAGCACGCAGGGAACTGGTCTTGATGAAATCCATTGAGTAGATCTTTTTCTAGCTCCATCCAAAGTTGATGCAGTGGCATTGAACTGGTTTGAAGTCCAAATCCTCTGTTTTGCTCCATAATGCACCTTTTTACCTAAAATGACTCTTTGCATATAAATCCATAAAAACTACCTTTTAACACAAGAATCCACTAGAAAACCATTAGAAAACCATAGTAAAATAGCATAAAAAGTAGGTAAAATAGAGGTATATCAACTCCCCCAGACTTAGATCTTTGCTTGTCCCCAAGCAAAAAGAATCTAAACTAGTGAAGAGGTTTTGAAAAACGTGGAACTCTCTTGCTTCTTTGAAAATCCTGTGAAAGGTTCCTTTCCTGTATTCCACTAAGAACATAGTCAACATAAGGTTAGCTTCACATACACCCTGCAAGTTTAGCAAACAATACCAACCCAACTAGTCTCATCCAGCAATCCAAACTCTCTATTGCTAACCTCTTGCAGAAATTTAAAGCGTGAGTTCTTTATCAAGGGAATCGATCAATTGAACTTGTTCTTACCCACTTGATCTCTCCAAGATTGTCTTTAAGTGCAATGAGTTCCTTTCCTCTCTCTTTCTCACATCAGAACTTTGAAAGGTCAATTTCTCCCTACTTTTCTAGGGTATCATTTTATTTTTTCTATTGACCTTTCTTTCAACCACAGGATAAGTCTTTAGCTTGTTCCTTGTTTGACTAAGGTATTTGATGGCGGGTTTAGATTGCCTCAAATTTTCACAATTTATAAACCCAACTAATGAGCTGCAAGTGCACAGCCGTGTTGTAGTCGGGGTCGAACACGAGGAGGAAGTGTTCTCACTTAACACCTTGTGAGATTGGTTTGTAGCTAGCTCGCAATATGAGGTGGTTTTGGACCTAGAATGAGAAAATGAAACAAAAGAAATGTGAGTGAGGTTGTAAAAATTTAAAACAAGAGTTAGGCAAAGGACAATCATATGGAGCAATGATGAAAAGATAGTTGCATGGGATGTGTGTAGAGCCGTCTTGAACATGAATCACTAGTGTATGGTTTTTCCACTGTCGTGGCTCCAACCACTATGTTTAAACAACCTAATATACTCAGCTTTCGTTGGCTATTAGAATTGCAAACATGCATTAAAGGTTCAAGATTCAATTGTTCACAATAAACCATAACTCAGCTTTCGTTGGCTATGATCTATTGCTCACCAAATACTAGTTTTGAGATCTAGATTCAGCACTGTCGTGGTTCTATTTCTCTAAGATCAGATTACTAGATGTACGGTAGAGTAATCATGCATTAAGCTCAAGTAAAGGTGAAGATCCATAAGATAAATCCCAATAAGTTGCAACACAATCAAATCATCACGGCCACCATAGATCTCCTCGGCCTAACTAAGAGATCTACTCGGCCATGATGCAAACAAGCAAGCAAAGCATGATTGTAAACATTATGCAAGTATTAAAAGAGATAAAGGGATGAAGAAAGCTTCTCTATTGATGAAACAAAGTCGGATTCTCCCTTGAAAACTCTTAAGATCAAGTTTATAGAAATGGAAACAATGAAAAAGAAAGAACAAGAGTTGAGCGGCGCCTCCTTCTTCTTGGACGATCTCCTAGGGCTTCTCTCTCTCTCTCTCTTCTCACACGTGAACTCTTTGGTAATTTTCGGCTGACTCTCCTTCTCTTCTCAGCGGCTAAAAACATGTATATATGGGCGAAGTCGCGTAGGGTTTTCTTCATGCCGGAAAAGGAAAGTTTCCATGAGCCGAGCCTTCTTCTCCACGTCGTGTATGGGCCGACATTGTACCAAGGAAAGCTCCAAACATTAGCCAGGCCTCTTCTCTATTCGATCAAGGCCTTTGGCGCTGCTGCTCGGGCCATTAGACACTCCAAATCCTCCATGGGCTTCGTTTACTCGCTTACCGGACATGTCTCGGTAGAAAATAAGTTCTAGGCCTCATAGTTGATCCAAATGGCTTCATTCCACTTCGACGTGATGCATGACTCAAGTATCTATCTTTCCATATCAAGATCGTAACTTTTGGACGTCGGGAACTCCTCCGCGCGCGGCCAAACTTCCGAAGCTTCGTTCTGCGCGCAGCGAGAACTAACACTTGGAGATAAAATGATCTTCTTGACTTGGAAACTTGCATGGATCTTGGTTTAGGCTCTTTTACTCCTTTTTGCATCCTTTTTGATTATTTCTCCTACAAAGACTTCAAATCCCACAAATACAAGAAAACTACCTCTAAAGGCAAAGAATCTTGCAAAAACCGTTTGAAAACATAAAATTATATAGTAAAATCATGTAAAATATGGTGATATCAACTCCCCCAGACTTAGCCTTTTGCTTGTCCCCAAGCAAACTAAGCAGGAAAAGAGGTTTGAAAACGTGAGAACTCTCAAATCTTTTGGAAATCCAAATTGACTTATGCTTTAGTAATCCACATGAAACAGCATTGGCAAGTTTTGAATTAAGAACAAAGTACATACCATGAGTTTTGCGATTTTCCCAAAGCGGTCCACCTCTCCTTGGACAATCCAATTCGCCACCCTTGACTCCTTTCATTTCTAAAGGTGTGGTCTCAACTAGGGAGTATCGATCAGCCGGCTTTAGATTCTTTCTCATCCCCTTGTTTGGCACTTGTCTTTTACTCCATGTTTCTCCTCTCTCTCTTCTCACTTCTTTGAGTTGATTCATCCCTTTTTTAGGGTAGCGAAGTATTTTTTTATTCAACTCCTTCTCTTTATTATAGAGGTTTTGCTTGGATCTTCCACAGACGCGAGTATTGATGGTGTTTGCCACCGAATCCCCGGTTGCTTGGATTCATAGGCCTTCCATAGACGCGAGTATTGATGGTGTTTGCCACCGAATCCCCGGTTACTTGGACCTTACGCTTTTTCTTTAAATTTGAAGGGGAGAGAGAGGGAAGCACGAACTCACTAAGACTTTTTCATTTGATGGAGAGGATGAGGAATCATGCCATTTGTATGCCAAGCCCCTAGCTGAGAAGATTAAGTTCATTAAGGGCGGAGTCAAAGATGGATCCTTCTCAAGTCTTTAGAGATGTAGGCGTTTTTGGTAGATCGATCAACTCATAGTGCACCTGTGGTAAGATGTATTGCCAAGAACTGCTCAATGGTCACTTAAACATTAGTACAACCATGGTTAGATCCAAGATAAGGTCATGATTCTCGACAAAAATTTTGACTCAATAAAAACGACTCGATAAAAGGGAAAAATGCAAATGAAAATGCCAAAATGAACAAACATTGTTAGTAATCCCCCCAGACTTAACTTGCACCGTCCCGGTGAAATCAAATCGGATTAAGAGAGGCATAACATGAAGTTCAAATGAAAAATTGAAAAGAAAAAGGTTTAGGATGATGTTACCAAATGTCGACCACTTTATAATGAAGATCAGTTCTGGTTTGGGTCATTCTACACTTCTTTAGGCAATATTGGTCGGTGAGTTTTTAATTTCAGGCCTTGGTTTCCGCCGGTTTGTGTTTTGGCCGAGATTGGTATATTCGGTCGGCCAAAATGTGGTGCTGTGAACTACAGAACAAACCGTCAAAATTTCATGACCTATATTGAAATTTCATCGACCAACCTGGTATTTTAGAGCCTCTGGTGAAGTTTGGGAGCATTTGTACGAGCGGATTGAGACTTCCTTCACAAAACGGTCAAGTCGGCTCCGGGAAGGAGTTTCCTTGGCCATGTGAAGTTTGGCTCGTTCCTTTTCGTTTCTTCCTGCATAAAAGTGTTAGTTAAGCTCAAAGAAGAGTTTTCCAACCGGTTGGCGCGCCTATGCCGTGATTTGGTTTTCGGCCATATTGCTTGCGCGCCATCGGCCAGAATGAGCTCCGTCGTCTATCTCATGATCCGTGATGATTTCTCCGTCCTATCTTTTGGATTTGCCGACCAAATGTGATTATGGTCGCCTGTGAAGTTTGGTGGACTTCGGTCACGCCGTTTAGGAGTTGGCCGTAGATTGGTTCTCTTGTATGCGTCATGGCCGAGAGAAATGTGCCGGATTGAATTTCTTCAAATCCACTCGGGCCAATTGAGATTTTCTTCGATCGAATTGTTTTAATAACCCTCCTGTGTCATTCCCAAGTGGTGGCCGCCTTGTTTCGTGTGATGGCCTTTGTATCTCTTTTTAACCTCCCTTTGGCCGCCATATGTATGTTGGTTTTGAGGTTGGTTATAGGTTTGCTCTATTTCTCCTTCCTGTCAAATGTTAACTCCTTGCAAAACACTTGAAATCATGATTAGATGGTTTCTTAGATTGTGATCCTCAAGTAACCAACTTGAAGTCCACAATCCAAGAGGTTAAAGCACAAACTATAAATTCTTATTTGGTCTTGGTTAATGATCCAAATTTCAAACTATAGTTCAATCTCTTGTAATTTCAGTGAGAAAATGAGTTTTGACAAGTGATTATGTATTCTTTCCAATCATCAAAAGTAAATCAAGTTAAACCATGAAATATATTTGGTAAAGTGCAATGGTTTAAACGATTTTTCAAGTGAAGATCAAGAGTGATTAGAAATGAATACTAGGTGAGAGTTTACTTACCTTTTGGAAGAGAAACGCCTTGTACAAGGGTGGGCTCATTGGGTGGGACACTTCCATTGTTTGGTCTCCTTTGGGTCTTCATCCTAAGAAAATATTTTTGTATTTTTGTTTGATTTTTGAAAAACTCCTGCAAAATAGAAATAGATAGTTAAAAACCATATGGGTTGCCTCCCATAAAGCGCTTTTGTTTTAAGTCATTTAGCTTGACTCCTTTTCTTTCTTTCAATCGTGGTGAAGAGTGGCTGAAGGGCAAAGGATCCCTTTAGCTACTCCATTCTCCGGTTCAGTGGCTTCTTGTAGTGGTTTTGTCACGCCATAGTCGTCTCTCACATCATCTTTGAAAACCAATGCCTTGGGGAAAAGCTTCATAGTTCTCTCAAGCTTTTCTTCAATGTATTGGTCACCTTTAAGCTCCAAATCTTTTGGTGTAAAGATTCTTATCTTGTGAAAGAGATTAGGTGCTCCATTAGTCTCCTCTTCAGCTCCATATTCATCAAAGGTTGGAAGTGAGATGGAGTTGATGTCCTTAAAGACATTTTCATGCCTCGACTCCAACGTTTTCTTTTTCTCCTTTGGTTTTGGGTAGCGCTCTCCTTCTCTTCTTCCTCCGTGCATCACGGCTTCTTTCTTAGGCGTGAGAGGGGCTTCTTCTGGTGGTAGCTTGGTCGCACTTGGCACTTGCCTGAAATTTACGCTTGGGAAAAAGATATCTTGCCGGATGTGGCCAAAAGATAGATGATTCCCAAAGTAGTTTAGGACCGCTCCAGCTGTAGCAAGGAATGGGGTTCCAAGAATCAGTTGATTCCTCTTTGAGCCTTCCCAAATTATGATTTGAAAGTCAGTTGGGACTGATCGACCCCCTACTTCCATCATAACATCTTCAAGCATTCCATACGGTTCCATGAACGATAGATCCGCAAACTCGACTCTTATCTTGGGGCTCTTGAATTCCTTGAATCCCAAGTCTTTTGCAAGTGCAAGAGACATTAGATTAACATTAGCACCAGTATCACATAAGCAATCATGGAGTTGAATGCCATTGATACTTGAAGTTATCACAAACTTCCCCGGATCTTCTTGTTTTTGTAGTGGCTTGCCTTCAAGTCTTCTCTTGTAAGCTCTTCTTGATTCCCAACTGTATCTCTCCGGTTTGTGCCTCTCCTTAGGCTCATTTTCTTCTTCTTCCCTTTGAGATAGTGTAGGAACAATAGTGCCATCTATAGATGAGACAACACTACAAAATGTTTGAGTGTTTACCTCATTTTGTTTCTTGGCAGCCTCGGCTGTTTGAGCGATTTGCACCTCAAGCTTTTGAACGTGAGTAGAGAGAGACCCAAACTTGCTGCTTAGATCACCAAACATGTGATCAAGCTTCTCATATAGGTTCTTGGTGATCAATCTCTGCTCCTCCATGTATTTCTTCAAGGCCACGTCAACCTTCTCTCCGGTTTGGGTTGGATTTGTCTCTTGAGAAAAAGTGAATGGCTGCTTCACTTGGTACATCCCTCTTGGATATACTTGTTGAGGCTTAGATTGGTATTGGCCTCCTTGGTACGCTCCTTGATTGGGGTAGACTTGGTCATTTGGATTCTCCACATTGTTGCTCCGGTATGATAGGTTTGGATGCGCGCGAAATGGTGGATTGAATCCTCTATTCCCATAGTTTCCTCCAATGTAGTTGACTTCCTCTAGACTTCAGCGCCATCTCTCATACACGCAAAATCCTATCATCACCCCTTGATTGGGGTAGACTTGGTCATTTGGATTCTCCACATTGTTGCTCCGGTATGATAGGTTTGGATGCGCGCGAAATGGTGGATTGAATCCTCTATTCCCATAGTTTCCTCCAATGTAGTTGACTTCCTCTAGATTCTCTTCAGCACCATCTCTCATGAAATCCATAAGAGTGTCTTCATTTGTGGCTAGGGCATCTTCAATGGCGTGAACTCCTTGTCGGCTTTTGAGTAGTTGTGAAACCATGTTCCTTAGCTCCGAGATTTGAGTTGATTCTGATGAGCTCGTGGTCTTCACTCCTCTATTGTAGTCAGGGCACGCATTGGCATCACTAGCAGCGAGATTCTCAATCAAAAGCTTAGCCTCCGGCACCGACTTGGTCATGAAGTTACCATTGCTCTTGGTATCGAGAGAAAGCTTGTATTTATGATCAATCCCATTGTAAAAGATGTTCCAAAGGTTACCTTCTGAAAAGCCATGATTAGGGCAGCTTCTTGTGTACTCCTTGAATCTCTCCGAAGCTTCATAGAATGATTCCATTGAATCTTGCTTGAAACCAGAAATCTTGCTCCTTATAGAGTTGGATCTTTGCTTAGTGTAGAATTGGTTCAAGAAAGCTCCCTTGTATTCATTCCATGTTGTAATGGACTGAGGTGGTAAAGATTTTACCCATCTTAGCGCCTTGTCACTTAGAGAAAAAGTGAATAGCTTGCATTTGAAGTAATCCGGCGATACTCCATTAACACGAGTTGTGCTACATATCTCCTCAAAGGTGTCGACATGATCAAGAGGATGCTCAGTGGGCAAACCATGGAATTGGTTTTGCTTCACCAAGGCAATGATCTGCGGTTTGATCTCAAAATCGTTCCTTGGAGGTAGAGGCGGTCGGATTGGATTCCGATCCATAAAGAAAGCATCGGACGAATCAAAGTCTCCCATAGTTTGGTGCCTTGGATGCTGCGCGTTTGGCACTCTCCTTGGAGGTGCGTGAGGTTGGTCTTGAGGCATCCCTTGGTTGTCACCGTGACGATGATGTCCATTTGCAAACGCCGGTGGTGGTCGCGGCGGGTTAAGAGGTGGCTGTAGCGGCTCAGCTGCATCGGGCGCGTTCGGATTGGTGGAGGAACGTCTCTGGCCGGTGCTGGCTGGTCAGCTCTAGCTTCTGCTGGATTAGGAGGATCATTGGCTCTCCTCTCTTGGTCGGGCGGGTTGTGTGGCCTATTTGGCGCGCCTTCTCCGCCTGGATTCATTCTTTCTCTTCTTAGCCGCCTAAGTGTGCGCTCAAGTTGGTCAATGTCAAGATCTTCTTCAATGGTTGTATTTGGATTGGACCTTCTTGTCATGCACCTTAGAAACACACAAAGAGAGAGAGTTAAGTAAAATTTTTATGAGTTTTTAAGATTTTATGAAAAGCAAAAACAAAGAAAAGTGAAAGATGAGATGAGCTAGTCTTGAAACGAATCAAGAGGTGTGAAGGAAAAGCAACTCCTCCCCGGCAACGGCGCCAGAAAGCTTGATGGCGGGTTTAGATTGCCTCAAATTTTCACAATTTATAAACCCAACTAATGAGCTGCAAGTGCACAGCCGTGTTGTAGTCGGGGTCGAACACGAGGAGGAAGTGTTCTCACTTAACACCTTGTGAGATTGGTTTGTAGCTAGCTCGCAATATGAGGTGGTTTTGGGACCTAGAATGAGAAAAAAACAAAAGAAATGTGAGTGAGTTTGTAAACAATTTAAAACAAGAGTTAGGCAAAGGACAATCATATGGAGCAATGATGAAAAGATAGTTGCATGGGATGTGTGTAGAGCCGTCTTGAACATGAATCACTAGTGTATGGTTTTTCCACTGTCGTGGCTCCAACCACTATGTTTGAAACAACCTAATATACTCAGCTTTCGTTGGCTATTAGAATTGCAAACATGCATTACAAGGTTCAAGATTCAATTGTTCACAATAAACCATAACTCAGCTTTCGTTGGCTATGATCTATTGCTCACCAAATACTAGTTTTGAGATCTAGATTCAGCACTGTCGTGGTTCTATTTCTCTAAGATCAGATTACTAGATGTACGGTAGAGTAATCATGCATTAAGCTCAAGTAAAGGTGAAGATCCATAAGATAAATCCCAATAAGTTGCAACACAATCAAATCATCACGGCCACCATAGATCTCCTCGGCCTAACTAAGAGATCTACTCGGCCATGATGCAAACAAGCAAGCAAAGCATGATTGTAAACATTATGCAAGTATTAAAAGAGATAAAGGGATGAAGAAAGCTTCTCTATTGATGAAACAAAGTCGGATTCTCCCTTGAAAACTCTTAAGATCAAGTTTATAGAAATGGAAACAATGAAAAAGAAAGAACAAGAGTTGAGCGGCGCCTCCTTCTTCTTGGACGATCTCCTAGGGCTTCTCTTCTCTTCTCTCTCTTCTCACACGTAACTCTTTGATAATTTTCGGACTGGACTCTCGATTCTCTTCTTCAGCGGCTAAAAACATGTATATATGGGCGAAGTCGCGTAGGGTTTTCTTCATGCAGGAAAAGGAAAGTTTCCCGCGAGCAAAGCCTTCTTCTCCACGTCGTGTATGGGCCGACATTGTACCAAGGAAAGCTCCAAACATTAGCCAGGCCTCTTCTCTATTCGATCAAGGCCTTTGGCGCTGCTGCTCGGGCCATTAGACACTCCAAATCCTCCATGGGCTTCGTTTGCTCGCTTACCGGACATGTCTCGGTAGAAAATAAGTCTAGGCCTCATAGTTGATCCAAATGGCTTCATTCCACTTCGACGTGATGCATGACTCAAGTATCTATCTTTCCATATCAAGATCGTAACTTTTGGACGTCGGGAACTCCTCCGCGCGCGGCCAAACTTCCGAAGCTTCGTTCTGCGCGCAGCGAGAACTAACACTTGGAGATAAAATGATCTTCTTGACTTGGAAACTTGCATGGATCTTGATTTAGGGCTCTTTTACTCCTTTTTGCATCCTTTTTGATTATTTCACCTACAAAGACTTCAAATCCCACAAATACAAGAAAACTACCTCTAAAGGCAAAGAATCTTGCAAAAACCGTTTGAAAACATAGGTAAATTATATAGTAAAATCATGTAAAATATGGTGATATCAGTATTCCATAAGACATGAAGGTACAGACATATGCATTCCTCATGCTTACTTGTTTTCCTTGTGCTCTTTGAGCTTTTCTCATAAACATTACTTACCATTTGGGATGGGAGAGAGAGGTGAACTCTTTAGACAAATCTCATTGAAAATCAAGCAAGGAACTGTCGACATGTATGCCAATCCCCTTGACAAGAGTTATTAAGATTGATTAAGGGTGAGGTTAACTCTAGATTGCTTGGTTACCTTAGAAATTTCGCTGAGCTAGCATGCTGATCCACTCTAGGAGCTTCTGTTAGGCTTGTGCCTTCAGCTGATGTTTGCTCTAGGGTCATAGATTGTTAGCATGACACTATCAAATCTCAAAGCAAGTTCATTGTTCCCGGACTGGTTTTGACTCAATAAAACAGAAGTTTTGAAAAAGTGGGTTAGGAAAAACCAATTATAAGATCAAAACAACCATGAACAAACACATTAGTACCGACAATCCCCCCAGACTTAACTTGCACCGTCCCGGTGAAAGAAAATCCAATTAAGGGAGTTAAAGAAAGAGGTAATAAAGTGGTTGTGAATGTAAAAAGAAAGATGTAACCTGATTTGGTGTTACTTGAAGAATGGTGAATGCAGTGGAATGATGGTAGTGATGGAATGCAAGTGTGGTGAGGTGGGATGGGTGAGATGCAGATGGAATGAGATGGGATGGTGTGTTGGGCGGCTTGAGAGGACATGGGCGAGCGTGGAGAGGTTCTGCTCGGCCATCTAAGTCGCGCCAACTATGACATTCTTCTTGTGGTATATCTTCTTTACCATTGTGTGGTTCTTAGATTCCTGTTTCCAAAACTCAAAACAAAACTAGACATTAACTAAAACTAATTGAAAAGAAAAGTAAAGAAAAACACCTTTCATGGGTTGCCTCCCATGCAGCGCTTCTTTTGAGTCATTAGCTTGACTGATAGGATCTCTTAGTTGGAGATGGGGTAAGGGCACGGCCTGAGACATAGTCTTTTAGTTCTTGTCTCATTGTGACCTTGAGTGTGGTCTGGTGGCTCTCTTGGGCGGCCTTGGGCAGTGATGAGGTAAGACAGCTTGTTTGGTGCGATGAATGGTATGGTCTTGTAAAAGACTGTCTTGTCCACATTGGCTAAGGACATTCGCCGGTTTGGAAGGTCCATGACAGCTCCAGCAGTGGCCAAAAAGGGTCGGCCTAGTATCAATGGTGTGTCACATCCTCCTTGAATGTTTATGACATGAAAGTCCACCGGGATCTTGATATCTCCAATCTCTAGAAGAACATCAACAACAACTCCTCTTGGCTTGGCTATAGTATGGTTAGCAAGTCCAATACTAATTTGAGCAGGTTGCAAGCGTGTGATGCCAAGGAGTTTGGCGGTTTGGGTTGGCATGAGGTTTATGCAAGAGCCAGAATCGCATAGTGTTCTATCAAAGTAATGACCATTTACTTGACAGGGAATAGAGAATTGACCTGGGTCTTCAATCTTGTAGAGGTCTTGAAGGTTGGCTGAACTTTAGCTTTCTCAAAAAGCTCTTTTATGTCCTCAGGAGTCTCTGTCTCTGCAGTTGTGGAAGAAAGGTGGTGAATGGGTAGTGGCGCCAA